>APFE030621858.1:14127-72517 GCA_000404065.3 Pinus taeda
CCCCAAAATCTGAGATTCTAGATGATTCTTCTGAACGTACCTGGATGGAGTCTTTTCTTCTATCCTTATATGTTCTTTTGGTGCCTCATTGGTCTCTTCTTCTTCATCATGAATCTGATTTGATGTAGATGGATAGTCCTCTTCATCTTCGAAATCTTCAGATCTTACCTGCCTAGGAGTGTTTTCATCTTCATCAACCACTACATCAATACTTTCAACAATTTTTCCAAGACTTTTATTGTAACACTTGTATGCTTTGCTGTGGGGAGAGTAACCAAGAAGAATGCCTTCATCTGCTCTGGGTTCAAACTTGCCAAGATTTTCATCAGTATTTTTGATGTAGCATTTACTCCCAAAAATTTTGAAATATTTTACCGAAGCAGTCTCACCATACTAGAGATCATGAGGGGTTTGAGTGTTGTTCACCCGAATGTTTGTTTTGTTGAGAATAACAACTGCAGCAAATGCAGCTTCAGGATCAACTTTAATTCAATCTCATGAAATGTGATGTCCTAAAACAATTCCTTCTGTAAACATCATAAACATTTTTCATGGCTTAGTGAAAGGTTTACTTCCTTACATCTTTTAAGAACTTTTTCCAAAATTTCTAAAGCTTCTTCAAATGTATTCCCATAAATTGTAAGTCATCCATATACAACTCTACACAATCATGTATTAGATCAGAAAAAAATTCCTTGTACTGCTCTTTGGAATGTTGCAGGTGCATTGCACAATCCAAAAGGAAGTACTTGGTAGGCATAAGCTCCCCATGGACAGGTGAATGTGGTTTTATCTTTATCTTCAGGTGTTGCCTGAATTTGATTGTAACCACTAAAACCATCCAAAAATGATAAATACTTCTTACCTGCTAATGTATTTAACACTTGATATATAAAGGGCAAAGCAAAATGATCTTTTAGGGTAGATTTATTCAATTCTCGATAATAAATACATACCCTCCATTTACCATTCTTTTTAGGCACAATCACTAGAGGAGAAACCCACTGGCTATCTAAAATTGGGTAAATGAAGTTTACATTCAGTAAATTTTGCAACTTCTCTTTCACAATTTCCCTAAGTTTTGGATTCATCCTTCTTTGAGGTTGTCTGATAGGTTTACAATTTTCCTCAATCTAGATGTGATGTATATAAGTCTTAGAACTAATTTCTTTAATGTCAGTGTATTCCCATGCATATGTAGAAGAATGTTGTTGTAATGTTTTGATTAGCTTTTCTTGTTGTAATTTTTCCAAGTTATTGTTTATGTTCAATGTTTTCCCTGGAAAGATTTCAACTGTAGAGCTACCAAATTCTTCCATAGAATAAAGAGAAATCTGACTAGATGACAAATATTCAATATTGCATTTTTCTTGAAATTGATCATGTTCATATTCTTGAGATGATTCAAAATTTTCCATTATATTTAAGATTTGACTATTTTCACTAATGGTTGAGATAGTAAAGAGGCTAAATATCATTTTGATCATCAATCCACTCTTTGCCATCTATCTCTATGATTGTTCTTGCTAGAGGATATAGAGAGAATTTCTTAGTGGGGTTACCATCAGAAATATACATATCACCATATCTACAACTAATGAAAGCATCAGCTATAGCCAGCCAAGGTCTTCCTAATATAAGTAGATGTCCTCCTAGATTTTTCTTAGGGGTTAAGATCATAAATCAACAGGGTACTCCCAAGAGTCTAAGGACACTAAAATATCTTCTAACACACCATCTAGTTTGATTACAGATCTATCTACCAATTTTAGTAATGTAGGTGTCTAAAGAAGATTAGGAAGCTTGAGTTCTTCCATGGTTTGTTTTCTGATGATGTTTATTGCTGCTCCTAAATCAATCAATGTAGTTGGAATTTCAGCTCCATTTATATGTGTTTTTACAACTGGACTTCCTAGATCTACATATTTTTTATGGCAACTTTTCCCATCATTATGTCTGCTATTTTTCCTTCCCACTAAATTCTTTTTATTTCTTTTGTTTTTCTTCCTGGTTTCTTCATGCTCAACTCCTTTATTGTTTTAACTAGAATTGGAATCTCCTTAATGGCTTGTAAAAAAGGGATTTCGATATAGAAAATTTTCAATTCATCTAGAAAATCATAATTAGGCAAAATGATATTCTTTTCTACCCCTCTATCAACTTGTAATCTTTTAGGAAAAGGAGGTGTAGAAGTAGATATTGGTGGTTGCTCTATGATAGGAGTTGAGTTTATTGGTTCTTTCTGTTTTTCATTTTCAGTATTTGGTTTTGAAGAGATGTTCCTGCGAAACTTTTATTTGCCTGTAGAGAATCTTCCTTAGAATTGTCTTGTTCTTGAATAACTACTGAAGGCTTTTTTGTTTCTAATATCCTACTAGATCTTAGTTGGACATCATTAAGATCTAGAGGAGTGATCATATAAGTTGGAAGATATTGTCCTTCCACCATATAGGTATTCTGAGGATTTGTATTGGTGGGGTTTGGTAATGGTTGGGCACGTAACTGATTTGGTCTCTATGGAAATGGCAGTGAAAGTTGATGATTTTGGTTTTGAAGTTCGGGCTGTTGATTTTGTTGAGGAATTTGTTGGGGAGGATAGTTTGGATATGATGGAGGATATTGATAGTATTGAGAGAATCTTCCATAGGGATTTTGCATTCCTTGAGCCCAAGATTGAGATTGATATTGAGATTGAAGCCAAGGTTGCTGCCAAGAATTCCAATTTGGTGGGGGTTGAATATACATTTGGTTGTTAAAACCCTAGTTTTATGGCCCCTGCCAAGGTCTTATAGAGACAAAGCAAAGAGATTTTGTTGGATTTGAAATTGTTTCTTCTTGAAAAACAACCTTAAGACTAGGAATTGAAGGACAACTGTTGGTCTCATGGTTTTCTGAACAAATCACACAAGTCTCTATGATTTTTGCATCGAAAGGGCATTCTCTTAAAGCATGCTTCTTTATGCATTTGGGAGAGAAAATAGCCAAAGCATCAGTCTGAACTTTCTACTTGTTTTGTAACTTAAGGGTGTCTATTTGTTCACTAAGGCTCCCTAGAATATTTGCTTTAAATTTATCATGCATGTTTCCAATTTCTGCCCTACTCACTGATCCAGTTGCATATTTATTCACTCTAGCAAGAGAAGGATCTCTTAGACCTTTCCCAGTTTTGGATTTTCCTCTTGAGAGATGAACGCATAATTCTCCAATATCATTTAATGGGAGTTGAGAGATATCTCCCTTCCCCATCATGTTAAGGATGTCTATCCACTCATCTCTAATGGATTTTAATAAAAGAACTTTTAAAGTATCTTGATCTAAGTTATCCATTTTTTGCTCTTTTTAAGTTATAGTTGAATCTTTCAATTAAATCCTCCAAATTTTCACCCTCTCTTTGCATCATTTTAAACACTTCATCTTTGTGATTGATAGGCATGCAATAATCTAAATACTTATCCAAAAATTCACTCTTCATGTCATTCCATGTTCTAATAGACTGAGTGCTCAATCCTATGAACCATTTTAAAGCATCTCCTTTCAATGTTGAAGGAAACAATTTAAGTTTTTGGGAGTCTTGTAAATAATCATAAGTTCTACATAAGACTTCAAATTCAAATAAAAAGGTTTCAGGATCTTCACTTCTTAATCCATGAAAATTTGGGAGGATAGAAGGTGAGATATTTTTCATTGTGGCATACGTTTCTTCATCAACTATAGAGAATCCAAAAGAATTATCAACTTCCCTATTTCCTCTACCTTCTCCATCATTTCCTCTACCTCTTCCTCCTCTAAATAGTGCAAATTATCCATTTAGAACTCCCTCTCCTTCTTCTTCTCTTCCTGTCATTATAGATTCTTTAGAGTTAATATAAGATTCAACCTACAAGGTTAATTGCTCTTCCTCTGGTTCTTCTATCAATGGTATGTGGAAGAAAGGTTCTACTTATCCCTCTCCAATAGGAATTTCTAATTCTTCAGCTAAAATATGTTCCCCCGTAGAGGTGAAAAAGGCTACTCCTTCTGTTGGAGATCGAATATTTTCTTCCTCTAAGACTACCTTAGTAGATGAAGTAAGAGATCCTCTTAATTGGATTTATGACCTTATAACTTCAGGAAGTCTATGGCTAGTGAAATGTGGAATATGAGTTTGAGATGGAGGTGTATCTCTTCTTAGTCTTGGTGGAGTAAGTGGTGTTGTAGGAATTAAACTCCTGCCTCTAGCTATGAATCTACCCCTTCTAGCAATGAAGCTACCCCTAGAGTCTCTTTCTCTACACATATTATTTTTTAGATCTAAGAGATGAGGTTACCTAATTACATGTCCCTAGCAATGGTGCCAAAATGTTTAGTAAATTTAGTGTCCTAAATTGCTTGCATAAATTATCAACCAATGTTTGTAAGCTGATGAAGTGTGGTGCACTATATATGCTTACTTAAAAATTTTCTTACTTTGTTGTTTTGTATTTTATGTTGTTTTTTGGAGGGTTTCTGTTCTTTTATGTATAAGAATGTACAACCTGAAACTATGAGAAAATTTAAGTGAATCTAATGAATTTTAAAGGAAAGGAAATGTTCCTAAGTTAATCTAATTTACTAAAAATGGACCAAGAACTGTTGGCTAGTTAGAACCTAATAAAAAACAAAGCATCTATCTTATCTTATCATTTGTCCTAATACATGGATATAATTCTTAAAACCAAGAATGAAATTGATGCAAAAGGTAACTCAGTAATTGCACTCATTAAACATTCAACCATTCCATTTTGGAATAGATTAAATCAATCTCCTTGAAATGATTATTGGGAATATTAGTGATGCAACTAAGTGAGGATCTGAAAGTAAAAAGGTAAAAGCATGTAAAATTAACTGTAAACAACTAATGTATTTTTAACTCTATCCAACATTTAAATGTGAAGCATTACCCTCTTGAAGTGTTGTGCAAGAAATCAATTATCCCTTAGTTTCTAAGTTCCTAGGAAAATAACAATGTATTGAGTAAATTCAATCACTGTATGAATTAGACATTTAACCATTTAGTTTAGGATCATCATCATCTTGAAATGGATTTTGAAAACATCCATTAACACAATTAATTGACAATCCTATTCTAAGAAAATGAATGACAAAATAGTAAGAAAACTAAGCAACCGTGTATTCTTATTACTTCAGCGTTAATTCAGTTTGGAAACAGAGTCGTTTTTCTCCACGAAATAGCTTAGAAGAACAAGGATGCACAGTTGTGATTTATCATTATGCTATTGATTAAAAACTAAAATGAAATATCATCCTAATTTAGAAAACAGATTTGCTAAAAAAAGAGTAATGGAAATTGAACTAAAAACAACAAATGAAAAACCTCCTTCAGTGCAAGGGCCCTCTGCAACTGATGTGGCTGGAATGCTAGCTATTTAAGGATGCACTTTAAACGATCATTGGCAACACGTAATTTTTATTTTGAAAAAAAAAAGGTCTAAATACATAGTAACAACAAAACGCCTAAACTTAACATGTAATTCCTTCTAAGTTCTCCAAGGTTCCATGCAATCAATATTAAAAGGGAAATAACATAACTTTTTATGAGATAAACTTGCTACAGGTGCCTAATTCAAATTAAATTTAACATGATTGTTTATGAGATAAACTTTCGACAGATGGCTAATTCAAATTGCAATAGGAATGTTTAAAATTTTGATTAGCTACACGTGGCTAATTTGAATTAGATTTGTAACAGACCTGTTAGAATCTTGATTAGCTACGGAAGAGAAAATCAAGAGTCCTACTGCTTTTGGATAATGTACTTTGACTCCATCTTTGACCATGACCTTTGGATTTCTTTTCTGTCGATCTGGATCAAGTGAATAGGATAGAATCCATGTGGAGATGATTCTAGAAATGCCCATGTGGCCCAATTCTTCATTTTACACCTAGAACCTGCCAAACAATGACAACATCTATGGAATTCACAACTAGTTGTATAATAGGCTGCATTCCGTAGCTAATTTTCAAAAATATATTCAAATAGAAAGAACATGAAAATATAATATGGCAATCATTTTAACGCTTTCCTTAAGACAAAACCTAGAATTTATCATTAATTGGGTCTGTAATCTTATGAGAAAGTGAGGGGAAAAGGTGAGAAAAAAAATGTCAAGGAGAGGGTAATTCTAAGGTTCAATAGTACTGCAATAGTGACTCTTGGGATAATAGTGGCAGTGGAAGTTTCAAGACTAGCTTGTTTCAGATGTATCAAGTTGCCCAACTCCTTCTCCGTCTCTTTCAACTGATCATTCAATTGTAAAAGGAGGTCCATCATTTCCTCCTAATGTGTTTGGCTCTCAAGGACCTCCTTTGTTTTTGGATTCTATGAATGAGGAAGTTTCAGTTATTTTTTGAGAGAAGCAATGTGCTCATTCTTTTTCTTTATTAACTTCTCAGCAGCCTTGATATCATTGGGATCATGTCCCATCTCAATCACCAAGTATTCGAGTGACTTGATCCTATTGTCCTTGGCCTATGAGGAGGCCTTTTTCGATTTGTACTATGATGTAATATTATCTAATGAACTTTGCAGCTTATGCGCAACCATAGCTTTACCTGTCAAGGTGGAATAGATCATCTCAAGTACCTTTGGAACTCAATTTGGTCAATGGGATGGGCATCCCTCGCCAAAACCCCAAAATCCATTTTTTTGTAGTCAACTAACGTTTTCGGCAGCTGGACTATAGGTTGCATGAATGACATTTGCATTTTTCCTATTTTGATGTCAAAGGCTAACATCAACCTACTTTGATTTGCTGGTGTCTACTTGAAGTATTGAGCATAGGTTTCACCCTTCAACTTCTCATTCCTCAACTTAATTTCTTTATATCTGTCCTTGATATCCTTTTCTTTATCCACTAGCCTAGTAAGTGAAGAAACCTCAACAGTGAGCTGTCTCTCAATATGTTGAGTGTTTGATGTTGAGGGATGGTTTGTTTCTACTGAAGCTGATGTGCCTTTTCTCCTTTACAGCATTGTATCAATGTCAATGATTTCGACTGAGTTAACGGTGTATTCATGTTCAGTTACAGGATTAAGCTTGGGCTTCTTCCTGTAACTAATCTCAAACTATTCACCTATGTTTTCCATAGCTGAACTAGAATCCTCCTCCCTCATTCTCTTTGCATTTCTATCCTCATTTGCTAGAGTCTGTAAAATAGGAGGAATATTCATTGGTTCTCCTAATTCTGGAACCTGCAGGAAGGAACTTGTATCAACCTGTTTCTCTACACCAATCAATGTATTCTCTACATCAACTACAATAATGTCCATGTATATTAGAGTGTTCTCCAACCATTCCTATTGGTAGGCAAACCTCTCAATGTTTGGTATGGGATGATGGATGAAAGGTCCCAATTTGACCTTTATCCTTAGCTTGTTTATGAATCCATGAGGGTCATACTGCCACATAAAGTTGTTCTTGAAATTCATTTGTTGCAAAATTCTATCTGCCTCTGGTCCAACTTCTCTGGTATTACAAATGAAGGGGCCTAATTGATTTTTCATTTTGAATTGGATTTTATTCCTAGTTTCTAGGAAATTTACTTCATCATAATTTATAATCTGCCTAAAGTATTCTAGTGCAAATATCCTCATGGGGAGGTATTTGGGCAGTTTATGTCAAACCAGGCAGTAACTCCTGAAAAACAATTCATTCATATTCATTCAGGTTGGTCTTTATTATATACATGAGGGAGAGACTATTCACTTCATCTCCCAGTGGCTATTCATATTTCCTATTATTTATTTACATTAGTTACACTTATTCACCCAATCTTGATGATTAGGTGTCAACATTCCTCCCGTTAATCTGAAGGGATGTTGGTGAGTCCAAGCATCGTTCTGAATCTTTCAAGCTTTTCTCTTCCAAGTGCTTTCATGATGTTTTTAATTTTCTCATTAGTGGAACAATGGTGGAGATGGATTGTTTTGGCCACAACATGATGTCGAATAAGATGATATTTATTATTGATGTGCTTTTTTCAATCATGGAACTTTGGGTTCATGGCTAAGTTTATTGTCGAGGTATTATCAATCGTGAGTGGAGTCGGTTGTACTTGTTTTACCTACAAATCTTCAAGAAGTTTCCTGAGCCACACAATTCCTTTTGTTGCCATAGCTGCTGCCACATATTCTAATTTTGTTGTGGAATCTGCTGGAACTGATTTTGCATGATCTCCAGAAGACAACTCCTGATCCAAGACTCATAGCATAACCTGAAGTAGATACCCCAATTTCTTTGTGTCCATCGAAGTCTAAATCAGAGTATCCAATCAAGCTGAAGTCATCCACCTGTGTATACTTGATTCCAAAGTCTTGAGTTCCCTTCAAGTACCTTAGAACTCTTTTTGCAGCAGACCAATGTCCCTGACGAGGCTTTTGCATAAACCTGGAGAGGATTCCAACAACAAACAAAATGCCTGATCTGGTAGTAGTTAGGTAGTTGAGATTTCCTACAAGTTGTCTATACTTTGTTTCATCCTCAAATTCTTTTCCTTCAATGGATGTGAACTTTAAGTCTTGTTCCATTGGAGTAGTAAGAGGATTGCATTCTGTCATGCCAAACCTATTCAATAGATCTCCAATGTACTTCTTTTGAGAAAGGAATATGGACTTTGGATGTTGAGTTATTTCAATACCAAGATAGTAATGAACATAGCCCAAATCAGTCATTTCAAAGCCTTTCCTCAATTCCTTGTTTATGGATGCAATGTAGCTTTCATTATTCCCTGTCATCAAAATATCATCTACATATACCACAAGATATACAACTGTTTTGCCAACTTTCTTGACAAATAAAGTTGCATCATCAAGATCATAATGTTTTAAATTGAGTTTCAAGTTAGTTTTTCATACCAGGCTCGCGGCGCTTGTTTGAGGCCATACAAGGATTTCACAATTTTGCATACTTTATGTTCATGTCCTTTCACAACAAATCCTTTAGGCTGGGACATAAAAACATTCTCTTTTAGATCTCCATTCAAGAAAGCAATTTTTACATCCACATGGACTTTCCAATTGTTCTGAGCTGCTAGGGCAAAGAGTGTCCAGATGGAAGCCCATTTTGCTGTGGGGGAAAAAGTGTCCTCATAATCGACCCCTTCCTTCTGTGCAAAGCCTTTTGTCACAAGCCTGACTTTGTGCTTTTCAAGTGAGACATCTGCTTTATACTTGTTCTTGTAGACCCACTTGTAGCCAATTGGTTTGGTTCCTAATGGAGGATCAACCAGCTTCCAAGTGCCATTCTTTATTAGGGAATCATACTCCTTTTGCATCGCTTCTTTCCATTCATCATGAGAAGCAACTTCTTTGAAGGAAGTTGGTTTCAAATCTATAGAAAAATTCAATTCACAATCACAAGAAACATCCATATCAACAGGTGAATCAGAGTCATCTACATCACCTCCATTTTGTTGGTTTGAATTTTTAGTTCCTATTTTTCCAACCTCATCAAGATGAACACTTTCAAGTGTCTTTGTCAGCCACTTTTGGGGACCCTTTTCAGATGGTCCAGGCTGCTCCGTTGATTGAGTTGGGACTGAATCAAGATTGAGTCTCCCAATTCTATCAATCACATAACTTAAAGTATCATCCGTTGTTGGAGTTTCATGTGGGGAAGAGAGTTCTTAAGAAGAAGATTCCACATGTTGATCTAGTATAGGGATCCCCCCTTCAAGATCTGGAATCTGTTTATCAAATTCTTGACATGATTTTGCATTTGTGAATCTATCCAAGCGATCAAGTTGTTTCTCAACAACATTGTCAGTTTTGGCTTATTCAAGATAGATTACATCTCTAGATACAACAAACGTTTTATTGACTTCATCATAGAGACGATATTCTTTAGAGGTATTTGAATACCCCAGGAAGATACACTTACGACTTCGTGCACCATGTTTGTTTCTATGTACCTTTTCTATCAAGGCATAACAGGTGGAACCAAAGACCCTGAGATGCTTTACCGATGGAACATGCCCATAATACATTTCATAGGGAGTCTTGTTTCTAATAACAGTAGATGGACATCTATTCTTTATATATACATCACATAGAACTGCATCATCCCAAAACATCAGTTTTACATTTTTGAAAAACATCATGGAGTGCATCGTATTTAATATTGTCCTATTCATTCTTTAGCTACACCATTCTGTTAGGGATTATAAGGTACAATTGTTTGATGTTTGATCCCATGTTGGTGAAGATGGTTTTCAATTCATTTGAAGTATATTCTTTTCCATTATCAATGTGAATAGAGCAAATATGAGATTGTGCATCATTTCCAATCCATGTATGAAAGTTCCTGAATGTTTGAAAAGCATTAGATTTTTTTAATAAATAAACCCAACACATTCTGGTGTAGTCATCAATAAATGTCATCATATATTTATTTCCATTTGCAAAAGGAACAGGGATTGGACCACATAAATCTAAATGAATGAGTTCAGGTTTTCTATGTGCTCTTGAATGTGAATGATGAAAAGACTGTTTGCTATGATTTCCAAGAATGCAAGCATCACATTGCTTAAGTTTCCTAAGAATTGTAGGCAAACCAACAACACCATTTTTCTTCAACAAGCGAAGGTTTTCATAGTTCAAATGTCCAAATCTAGCATGCCATAATAAACTTGATGGAAGTGTACCCTCTTCATAATGAGAGTTGTATGAGAAATGTTGTGCACGAGCAGAGGTACCCTACAGCTTGAGAAGCCTTTCTTCTTCTATTCCCCTCATGACAAGTGAGTGGTCAGATGCTTTTCTCACCTCAACCTTTCCATCAAAAATATGAATGGAGTGACCTTGCTCGTGGATGTGGGCCAAGGACAGCAAGTTTCTCTTCAGCTGTGGGAGATATAGAACATGATGCAGAAGAAAGTCTGGAAGACCAGGCAATTTAAGTCTGATTGTGCCAAGCCCTGATGGATTGAGTTTTGATTGGTCTGCAAAGTATACTGCTCCATCAACATTGCCAGTAAATTCTTCAAAAAAATCTTTTCTTTGAGTCATGTGGCAAGTTTCTCCTGAATCAAGCAACCAATATTTTTTCCCAGAAGCAAGTGAAGCATTAAATAAGTCTTCATTTACTCCAATATTACATTGTGCCACAACATAATGAGTGGATTCAGGTGCTTTACCTTTGTCTGTGTCATTAGTTTTACCTTTCTATTGGTTTATTTGTTGCTCAATTTTGTCCCAAGGTAACCTGCATGTAGAGGCATCATGTGATCCATTTCTTTTGAAATGTATGCAAAGCAAATCTGACTTTTCTGCTTGAGAGTGTCTACCCCCCCAGCCTCTGAAATATCTTCCTCTTCCTCTTCAACCACCTCTTCCTTTGGAAGAATCTTGTGCAATATTTCTTTATGAGCAAGGAACACAACCTCTTCAGAAGATTCAGGGGATGTCTTCTTTCCAAAAGCTTTCTCTCCTTTAGAAAATTTTTTCACAAGAGAGTCAAAGGTAATATCTTTGAGATTTCCATTTGCTTGCAATGACTCAAGATAATTGGAGTAAGTAGGATAAAGTGCCTTGAGAAAGTGATAAGAGGAATATCCAATTCAACCTTAGTGGCTTTGATATCATGCATTATAGATTTTACTTCGGATGAAAGAGCAAGAGGCTCATTATTTGTAATTCAAGAGTGAAGAGTTTAATCATGAGTTGAACAACTTCAAGTGCAGAATGTGAGTCATAGAGTTCTTTAAGCTTTTGTATGGCTTTGAAAGTAGTTGAAAATGGTGAAATATGGCAACTCACCACTTTACTTACAGATACTGCAATTAATGCATAGGCTTTGCTGTTCTTATTTTCCCAAATGGCAAACTCTTTGTCTGAGGTAGGTTGTTCTGGATCTTTGTCTCCGTCTCCAACACATACTCCTTTCCAAAACTCATTGAAAATGAGGATGTGTTTTATCATTCGAGACCACTCAAGGTAGTTCTCCTTGCCAAAGAGAACTATTCCCACAATGGATATGATTGAATGCATTGTAAAATCTGTAAAAAAATACTTCTGCTGGCAAAAAATGTGCTCCAAAATAATACAACCTTATTCTTCCTTCTTGATTAGGTAAGAAATTGATTTAATATAGAAAGAGAAATGTTGTATTCTATCCATATAGAATATTGCCATTTGTATCATAATATATGACATACCATCACATACTATTGTATTTTCAACCTTATTTCATACAATATATCAAGCATTCATGCCCTCGACACAAATGAACTTCTCACTGCACCATTATCAATATCATGCAATATATATTGTTTTCCAAAACAATACTCATCACACACATGGTCTTACTCTCATACACGGTCTTCAAAACGGGAGCAAATAGTCTTGGTGGAGGGAGTATTGTATTAACAACAATGTATTAAAATAGAAGTCTTAAATATGAATAGTGTGGTATTACCACTATGGAGGTATCAATGGATTACCAGTATGGAGGTATCAAAAGTATTTTAGTGTATCAATAGATTATTGATATGTTTAGTTAGTGCAGTATTCAGTGGACCCCAAAGACATTCAGTAATGCAACTTGGCTGTAGTACAATCCGTGGGAAAATGATACTATACATGAAGTCTAGAGAAAAACGAGATCTCAACTTCGATCTTCAGGGTGTTTCTCCACAGGAAGAAGTAAACTCCTTTTTTGAATCATGCATTGTTACTTCAAAAGAGAAGCTAGGAACCAGTATTCCTCCACCGTCTTCAATGCTAAGCTGCTCATAATGGAACAGAGCGCAACCACGGTTTGAACCCCACGTGGCCCTGAAACCCTGGGCTTAAAGAACGAACAGACGAATGACAGATGAAATGGGATTTGAGGGAAGCAACCATGTCGACCGATGAAGTAGTAGTGGGTTGGATCTGTGAGGAAGGTCGTTCAATGTGATGTAAAGGTAAAATATAGTGTGGTGTGTGTATCTATATATCATATATATATATATATATATATATATATATATATATATTATATATAATATATATATATCTGTGTGTGTGTGTGTGTGTGTATGCCTCAGTGGGCACCAAGGAGAGATAGAGGTAGAGGATTCATGGTATTCAAATGTAGTGGGTAACTCAAACAATGATTGTCAAGTGGTATTCAAACAATGACTATGTAAGAATGAAAACGCAGTGGGATGGAGACTGAAGGTAATACGATATGCATGGAATATGGGCCGAAAACGCATATGACAACGTAGAATTGTGGGTGCAGGCCTCAGGAGCATGGCAGAGGTGCGATTTCTGTAAAGTAGGTAGGAAACTGACACCAGGAGTTACACAAAGGCTAATTTGGGAGCTGGCTTTGATACCATGTTAGACTAGGTAGTAACTCCTCAAAAATAACTCATTCATATTCATTCAGGTTGGTCTTTATTATATACATGAGGGAGAGACTGTTCACTTCATCTCCCAGTGGTTATTCATATTTCTTATTATTTATTTACATCAGTTACACTTATTCACCCAATCCTGATGATTAGGTGTCAACAGTTTGTAAGGGGCAAGTTGGCATCCATAAATTCTTATTTCTGTGTGGTTCTAGTACATATACCAGTCTCCCACCTTACTATTCTTTTCCAACTATAACACCCTTTTTATCTCTTGACTGATTCTTGGATAAGGGCGACTGGTTAGCATATTCATAACTCGATGGACAAATAAATAAATGAAGTCCTTGTAAGTGAATACAGTGGAGTACTTTTGGATCAAGGGTGTCCAATATACAATTGATCTTGGGTTTTCTTTTGTATCCAACTTCTAAATGCTGACAGGAAAGTTGTCTGACTGGTACTATAAAAACATATGGAATAAGACTGAAGAACACTTGAAAAATCTCTCAGTTGGTAGCCTAGTGAACTGTTCATGCATTCTCTTTGCTATGAACTGAGCATAGTTGTAAATTACAACAGGAAAACTGTCTGGGCTAAAGATGGAAAGAAAAACAAGGAAAACGTCATTCACATGTTCATCTCTAGTGTATCCTAGAATGCAGGAGAGCATGGTTATGATTTGTCTTCCTCTCTCTGAAAATTGGTGGCAGCATATGGAGGTGTTTCTATAGGAGTATGACACTCTTCTATGATGAAAGTTTGGAAAATTTGGGCTATCCTAGGAGGGTTTAACATGGTGTAGAGTTCAAGCAAGCCTTCAATAGAAAGGGGGATTTGATTTGGGCTTAGCTGGACTTGCAACATTTAGTTAATGAATTTTGCAGTGATGATAATTAACACTTGCTGGTCAGGGGTGAAAGTGGCTCTTTGGGTGGTAATGTAGCAAGCATGATAGAAGTGGATGATTTCTAGGAATGGGTGTACTTCTGGAAACAAATACTTGGGAAAATTAGACTCCCAAAGGTGAATATCATCATTCTGGTTCAAGCATTTGTCCTTACTCCAGCAGTGGAGCTTTAGAAGGTAGGCAGGGGAAGCTGTGTCCTTTATTTGGAAATATTTCTCTGCTAATGCAAGGTGGTCGATGTTCAAGTGAGGGGTTTGCAAAGGTATCACATCCAGAGAGATTTGGGAAGCGATAATTGGGTCTACATATATGAATTAGGCTTGTAATGGTTTCAGGAGTAATGTTTATAAGCACCGGTAGAGTGGGAGGGTAGTTACAATCTGTAAAAGAAGGGTTTGAGGTATACAAATAAGTTTTCTTCAATTCATACAAGTTTCTTAATTAATTTTTATTAATTGACTGTTCAATTTTAACTATATGCTTTCAAATTTCAAAGGTTGTTCTGGTTTTTTCCAAGAATACCTGGAAATTGATGGTTTGGCATGCAAACTGGGTTCAGTGGTGAATGCAAACGGTATTGTGGCTTCAACTATGAACTAGTCACTTCAATTCGGTATCTGGAGCTTATTTGGGTGGCAGAGGGTGGTCAAATTGGTCACAGAGGTTCAGGGTTTCGTAAATGGCATAACATTAGTTTATAGTGAAAATGCAAGAAAAGAGTGAATTGGGGATTTTTCTGCCTTTCAATGGGTAACGATCACATTTTGGCTCGGAAATAATCAATGAACAGTGGGCCATTTTTGGTTTGGGCGGGGAGGTGGTTTTTTGAGCCCTCACACAGCTTTTGGAGGATGGGCAATATTTTTTGTGAGCACGTGATCTAGCCTAGTGCCACCACGTAGCAGAACAGTGCCTAGGCGAAACCGTAAATCTCGCATGCTGTCACACTGTTATCGGTCAGATAATGAATTTGCGCGATATGGCTATACACCGTTGGATCTGGGGGTAGGAGATTGGAGGGCTATCGCACAGTTGAGTTGTACGGAGGGAATCAGGAAATTGATTTGCGGGGCCTAGGATTTAATTACACAGAAGTGTGATTAATTAGCACATAATTGTTGAATTTTTTAATATAAGCAATAGGTTGATAAACTGGGACCATGGGTTATGTGGCGGGGGTTTTCAAACTACACCAAGGGTTGTTGGATTAAAAAAGGTTTGTTAGGGAAATATGAAATGGGGGATGTTAACTACATAGTGTGGGGGGGATAAAAAACTTAGGATAACGGATTTTTTTGGGTTTTTGAGGGGAAAGGATAAATTAATAAGGGGGGAAGTGATATTTGTAATGGGGAATGGGTTTCACACTAGGGAAAGGGGTTTTGGGAAGGGTGGATAAGTTTTGAAGGGTAATTTCTAGGGAATGTTTGAAACCAAGGGATAAAAGTCAAAATGAAGGGAAAAGGGTATTTTATAAGGAAAGAAGGGATAATGGGGAAATGAGCAAATAAACATGTGGGGTTGTAGTGAAATGAGGGGAAATTAATAAACAAGCTTGTGAATATCATTTATTTCTCACAAATCCTCATGCACATGAAACATAGGATTAAGAATGAAAAATGTGCTTTTGACGCAGCAATCTTGTGCATTTGAAACCTTTCTTCTACCTACCCTTTATTTATCCTAACATTTTCTCTTCATTTATTGGGTGCATTTGAGCTTGCTGACCCTTTATTTCCTTCTCTTTTGACAAGCAAAGTATGTACTTCTAACCTTATAACTTCCAATGGCTCAAATTAAACTGATGAGCTCATTTTTATTCTCTACATAACTACTAATTTTCCAAGGTTAAACAGTTTGGCTAGATCTTCATTCTCTATCTATTAATATGAAATTTAAAACATGAATGAGTCAAGATTAAGCTACTTGACCATCATGGATTGTGGCATTTCCCACAAGCTACACACAACCTTATTTTGCATATTAAGGTAAAAAGTAGTGGCATTTGAATTTGTGCACTTCCATGATCTGTTTTATTTCTTTTTGGGGTTCATATTTTTTACTTTTTTTATCTTTTTCTTTCTTTTTGTACTCTTATTATTCTTTTAGGACATACCCTCTTAACATTTTTTAATTTTTAATATGGAAAACATTTTGCAGAAAGAAAAAAGTATGTACAATATTACAAGACTAACCATAGCCAATTCAAAATTATGAATCCTATTATTATAGGACCCTAATAGTGGCTCCACATGGGGATGGAATTTCCTAGTGAAATGTCAAGGACTTTAAGATCAGTAGCCTTTGAAACTATGAGTATAATTAGCTTGTAAACTGCTCTTCTACTCTTCTACTTTATTCATACTTATGATGGTAAACCTTTCAAAGCTTAAGGCCTTCTCTCTAGGTTCAACTTCAAAATATTACCATCCAATCCAATCTAAACTCTACAATGTTATATATAATGATTAAAGTAAAGTGAACTACTATTAATCTGTGGATAAATAGTGCTTGAGCATCCTACCATTGGCTGGTCCTCCTGGTAGATCTATTCCATCTAACTCTCTCAAGAAAAATGCATTGTTACCTCTGTAACCATAAATGACATAAGGGCCTTTCATAGGAAATCAAATTTGTCATGTTTAACTTTGTCTTCTCTTATAGAACCCCATTTGAGAACTTTATCACCTATGTAAAAATCATCATCTTTGGTCTTTTTGTCAAAACTCTTTTTGATTTTATCCTAGATCACTTGTGATTTGAGATAGAATTCTTCTCTGGTTTGCTGCAAGTGTATTGTCTGATTTATCCTTCTTTGGATATCATTTGGTTCTACCTACAACTCTTGAATGATCTTCATCACTGGTATTCCTAAATAGGATGGAAAAACAACATCCGCACCATATACTAGTTGATAAGGAGATGTACCAATGGACTTTTTGGTAGTTAGTCTGTCTGCCCATAAGGCATTGACCAACTTTTTGTTCCATGTCTTCTTGTTGTCTTCTAGCAGTTTCTTAATGATATTTACAAGGCTTTTCTTTGAGGATTCTACAAGTCCATTACCTTGAGGGTAATAGGCAGTGGAATGGCCAAGGGTAATGTGATATTTGTTACACAATTATATCATTTTCTTGGATTTAAAAGCAGTTGCATTATCAGTAATGAGATTTTGGGGGCATCCAAATATTGAAAGGATATTATTTTCAAGGAATGAGATAATGATAGAGTTTTTGGCTTTTCTACATGGGATGGCTTCTATCCATTTAGTAAAGTAATCAGTGGCTGTCAATATCCATTTATGTTGGGCTGAGGAGGATGGGTGAATTTTCCCATTGAATTCTAAACCCCATTGTTGAAATGGCACTTATGTGGATATGCATTTGAGAGGTAAACGTAAGAGCTTCCTTTTTCCCTCAAATATCTGGCACTTGTGACAGGAGGTCACATGTTTCTTAACATCTACAAAAAGGGTGGGCCAGTAAAAACTTGCCCTTAGGATCTTATCAACAGTTGATTTCCAATATAGGTGTCCTCCACAATCTCCTACATGAAATTCTTGCATAATTTGTGAGCTTCATATTTCAATAAACAATTTAATATAATGCCACCATTATCTTTCCAAAATAAAACATTATCTATGATACAATATTTCATTGTTTTCATTTTCAAAAATCTAGCTTTAGTTCTAGATAAACCAAGAGGAGCTTGTAAGTTTAGTAAGATAAATATGATATCTGGATAGCAAGTTGAATCTATAAAAGGTTCACTGATCTGTGGAGTCACCATCTCTTCCTAACCATCTAGGGCACCAATGAAATTTATATCTAAGGCCTGACAGTTCGATTCAACCATGAGTTTAGCTAAACCTTGGCCTTTGATAAGTTTTGTAGGCTTTATTTCTATGTCATATTCCAAAATAGTGGTAATCCATTTTCCTCTCCTTCCTTTGGGCCCATTTTGTGTCAAAATGTCCTTTACTACTGAATTTGGAGCATAAGCAATGATGTGTGAATACAAGATGTATACTGTGAAATATTGAATATCTTTCACTAAAGTAAGTGCTTGTTTTTCCATTATGTTGTACTTTAGTGTAGCATCTTTCAAAGATTTGGTGGAAAATGAAATTAGTTGCTGATATCCTTGATCATTCTTTTGCAACAAGACTGCTACAATATTATGTTCTGAAGCAAAATAAAAAATTATAAAGTCTTTTTGGAAATCAGGACTTATGAGGACTGGAGTTTTTGTAAGGGATTCTTTGATTGCTTCAAAAGATTTTTTAGCCTCTACTGTCCACGTAATTGCTGAATCTTTCTTTAACATGTTGTTTATTTCTCTAATTAATTCTACTAAGTTTGAAATAAATCTCCTCAGAAAATTTATTTTGCCTAAAAATTATTGGAATTCTTTGATGTTTCTAGGATGAGTGATGGTCAAGATTGCCTCTATTCTAGCTGGATCTATTGTAATTCCATATTTGGATATTATGTGTACCAAGAGTTCACCTTCTTTTAGACCAAAGAGTGTCTTTTTGGGATTTAAGGAAATACCAAATTGTCTGCATTTAATGAAAACTCTTCATAGGTGATCTAGAAGTTCATTATATAATTTTGAAAACACTGTAATATCATCCTGGTAGACTACTAGAAAGTCATGAATTTCTTTGGCAAATGCAATATCCATAGCTCTTTGGAATTTAGCTCCTACATTCATTAATCCAAAAGGCATCTTCAAATACATGAAAGTACCCTAAGGAGTAGTAAATGCAGTCTTTGCTTGGTCCTCTGGTTGAACTAAGATTTGGTTGTATCCATAAAATCTATCAAGAAATGAAATTATGGATGAGCCTACTACCCTCTGAAGAATATGGTCCATTTTTGGGAGAGGCTAGTTTTCTTTTAATGAGACTTTGTTCAAGTTTCTAAAACCAACACAGAGTCTGATTTCTCCTATTTTCTTCCTAGCAGTAACTAAGTTTGAGACCCAATCTGAATATCTAATGGGAGCTATGATTTGGGCATCATTCATCCTTTTTACTTCCTTTTCAATGAGTGGCATAAGAACTGGATTAATTCTCCTAAGCTTCTGTTTGAAGGGTTTATGAACTTCTTTGATAGGTATCTTGTGTTGAATTATGCTGGTATCATAAGACTTAAGGTCTTCATAACTCCAGGCAAAGACATCTTGAAACTTTTTGAACAGGTTTATGTACTTCAGTTTTTTCATATGGAGGTAATGTTTTGGATATTTTGGTAAGCTTGGTTTTTTCTTTAGTTCCGATGTTACATTCTTCTATGTCTGCTCTTGAAGGCTCCATTTTTGGTTTCCTAGTTACATCCTTTGAATAAAAAAAAATCTTCTAATGGGAATAATCCCTTGGGCAAAAGTTATCTTTAAGGTTTAAAATTTCAGGATCATCATTCATTATTTCTTCTATTTCTACATTTTCTAAGCTACCTATTTCTACTTTAGTGAAATTAGTGGGTTTATTCAGATCTAAAGAATTTATATCTATTTCACTATCTATGTTATTATCTACTGTAAAATATGTATCTATATTACAATTTTGAAAATCTCCTTCAACGTTCATGAAATCACAAATTTAAGAATCTTGTGAGAAAATCTACCGATATTTCAAATTGTTAGGTATAGTAGGCCTATGTCTCACTTCTGTAGTGTACTAGTGGTTGGTATAAAAAGGCAATTTACAGGTACTAGCAAAAGTGGCTAGATTGTGCACTTGCATATTCTGTTTCCTAGGAATGGCAACAAAGTTAGTTTTCAGAAGGTCCTTGATCAAATCTAGGACAGTATCTCTATATTGGCTAAATCTGGGATTATTCACAGAGTGTTCACCTTTGATTTTCTTTTATAATCAATTCTGAGTCTCCCATGATGGAAACTCTCTTGGCTCCAAGTTTTCTAACCATTTGCAGTCCTAAGATTAGAGCTTCATATTCTCCCATGTTATTTGTGCATTTAAAGTTTAATATAAATGCATGACCTTTAGAATGATTATTCTCCATGTTGTGAATCCAAACTCCTACACCTACTCCTAAACTAGTCACAGAGCCATCAAAATCTAGATGCCATAGGGACTCATGAAAAATGTTTTCACTATCAGGAGATTTGTATTTTTCTTCTACAACTGTGATTTCATTTTTTGTAGTGTCTGAATTGTACAAGATAAAAGAGTCCATATAAAATTGCATGGAGTATATAGGGAAATTCTGAGGTCTTTATGCACTACTCACCATGTATTTCCTTAAGATCTCTCTGTAAAGTTTCCTTTGTTGACCAAACATAGAGATAGTGACATATGACATATCTAATTGTAAAGATACCTACAATTTTTCTCCCCATGAGTGAGATAACAATATTCCATACATGGGTGCCATATCAACAACTATTATGTCCATGAGAATACTCTTTGCTAGACACTGGGCTAGAGTTACACACAAATCTTTAATCGGGCCTAGGCATTTAACTTGGCTAGAATCAAAGGAAAATAGATCCTTATATGGTCTGGTGATATCTAAGTTTAGTCTCTCCATGATTTCTTTTGGCATTAGGTTATGGGATGCCCCTGAGTCTAGCATAGCATTATGTAATATTTTATCATGAACGTTCAAGCTAATGTAGAAAGGAGGGATACCCCCTTGCTGATGTGTGCCATTTACTTCAGGACCAAACAATAACTCAAGTTGATCATCATTCAAATTTATAGCATCCTCTCCTTCACCTATATTTAATGTTTCAGTGATTTGTGCTCTATATGATTCATTTTTTACTAGCTCGGTCAAAGGAACTGATAATTTCAATTTTTCTATCTATCTTAATGTTGAATGGAAATTGAGTTTTTCCTGATTGGATGAGATCTTCCTTAGTAAATGTGGTCTGTGTGTTTTTATCTTCTTTTTCAGTTCTTGGCACTTCAGTCTGTGTTTGAGCAGTTTTGTTTTGAATTCTCTTATTTGGAATGATTTGAGTAACAATTTCAGTTTGAGTTTCAGATGAAGTTATATCTACAATTTTTGGGCTGGAAGTCTCCTGAGTTCCCCTAGTGAGAATTTGTAGAACTTTGGTCACAAGAGCTTCTGTTATCTTTTTAGTGTGGGTTTGGATTGATCTCTTAGTGGGAATTTCAGTATTCCTTTTGCTTCCAAGGTTGTACTATTTGTGAACATCATATATAGCAGATTTATCTGGGTGTCATCACCCAGATAATAGTCTTATCTGGGTGTCATCCTCTTCTTCATGGTTTTGTGAACCCTCAGCATAGTTTTCCTGGAAGGGTGATCTAATTTGTTGTTCTGGTATAACATTCTTTCCAGTGTTTGGATTCTTCCTAAAGTTGGGGTTTCTAATTGGGGGTGGTTGTTGGTTTTCCCACTGAGTTTTTCTTTCCATGTTTTTTAATCTATCCATTATTCTTTCTACACTCTTTGCTCAACTATCTATTTTACCATTAGAAGTGGAAGTTTCCTCTTTAATGACAACTCTTTTTTCATTTCCCATCCTAACTTTCTTAGCTAATAAATTTTCTTCTACACTAACATCATTACTATGCATTTGTTCTGACGTTTTAAGGTTTCTTTCCCTTAATTGGTATGACATGTCAGTGTCAAAACCATAAGGAAATTTGATCAATGCTAGGTCTGTTGGAAGTTTAATATTAGCAGGGATTGCGTTGTAGATGCTATTGAACCTAGTACAATAATCCTGAACTGATTCATTAGGAGATCTTCTAATGTTATCAAATTCAAATAGTATTTGCAGAGGGTTTTTATTTCTTTCTCATCTATCAATGAATAATCTATGAAAAGCAGCTAAATCTACAATATGATTAGTAGGTAAACCTTTGAACCATTTCTTAACATCCCCATTTAATGTTTGGGCAAATAACCTCATTTGGACATCAGACTCATCAATCTCATGCAATTCAAAGTAATCAGTCATTTTGTTCACATGTGGTTGGACAGTATACTAACCAGTATCATCAAACAAAAATATTTTTCTTTGGTAATGTTGGGGAATGACATGTAGTTGGGCTGGTAAAACCAAAGGTGCATATCTATCTTCCATGGCTGATATTTTTTTTTGACTAGGGGGCAAAGTAGTGGTTCTAGAAGGAAGGACTTGAGATGGTTCGAGATGAACTAGATGAGCTTGAGCTACTTGGTTGAAGAGGAAGTTGAGGAATAATCGATTTAGGGGAATGAATTATGGTGGATACTATAACAAATGTGGTAGTAAATGAAGGTGTATTTATAGTTTTTGA
Source organism: Pinus taeda (assembly GCA_000404065.3). Lineage (NCBI taxonomy): Eukaryota > Viridiplantae > Streptophyta > Pinopsida > Pinales > Pinaceae > Pinus > Pinus taeda. The sequence goes on from APFE030621858.1 coordinate 36,698, forward strand.
ATATTCTACAAAAAGTTTAGAGGCAGCAGCAGTGAGGGCAGCTAATTCAACATATTGTTGAAGATAAGCATCATCAATATGGCTTATCAATGTAAAGGATAAAGCTTCTAGTTTGTCAAAAGTATCTAACACAAGTTTATATAAATCTGGATGAATAGGCACCTTTTTTGGCTCAATGAATTGAATAAAATTAGGGTGTAATACAATTTCATAAATTGCATTTTCTGATTTAGTTCTAAACAATGAAAGTTCAAATGAAAAATCAAATGAACTATCCTCTAAAGTTGATAATTCCTCACGAAGTGAATTTTCTTTAACCAACTGGCTACTACTTGCTTGAGTTTCTACCCTTTTTATTTCCTGAACATTCTGTCAGGTCATCAACTATTGTAGTAGGGTTTGGATCTAGATTTTCCCTAGTATAGTGAGTCTTTTTGGGGGCCAAAATTTTAGTTTTTAATTATTTTTTAATGGGATCAAATGTCAAGAAAATAGGACTGGATCAAGTTCTAAAAATAGTGTCTACAGGGAAAGATAGATGAGTTATTTCAGATCTTAACCCTGGATGGTGAAGCTGGTTTCAATTAGATCCAAAGAGCAACTAATGGTTCCTTAAGCTGGATTGTGAAGGAAATGAAAGAGGTCAATCGGGATGGGAGAGAAATTAAGGATTCTCATATCTGGATATCAGGAGAAAACATACAAATGATCAGTTGTTCAAAATAGAGTGTACTTAAACAAATTCTAAGATAAATTTGTACTTAATTCATTGACTTTAGATAACATGTAAGTTTGTGGAATACATAAGAAGATAACAAATTTGACAAAGAAAATACTTCACTGTAATAGCTCAACACATGAATCCTGTAATGCAATCTTTTTATTCCTCGGTCCATTCTGCTGACTTGAAAAATTGGTACAAGAACCCTTAGGTTTATGATCAATACAACTCTACAAATGTATAGAAATCCACCCTCAATAATTCAAATTATGAAGTATTTATACAAAAATATTTTACAAAATATCCAAACTGTCTTAGGAATTAATCTAGGAGAAATAAATATCTCCACCCAAGAAGATAAAGACAGATGGTCAACTGCTGTATGTTGTCCCTTTTTATTAGGTTGTGTGTTATTTATGGTCTAATATTTTTCCTTTTATTCTCTGCTTTGCTATTGGTCTTCATGTTGGTTCTTCTTTGTACTTTGACCTTTCAACTGATACTCTTTTACCTCGTTGATCTATCATTATCCTTTTACTGTGTTGTTTTCACCCTTACTGTACATCTTTACATTTTGACTGTGTATCTTTACAGTAAGTCATTCAATTTCTCCCATGTGTTTACATCTGGTAATTGGATATTTACCATCTTCCTGTATATTTCATCTGCCTCCGTGTACTTGGCAAAAGTGGGTTTATTTACAGAAAGGTGTTTTACCTCATGATGGAGGTAAAACAAGTTCTCAAAGGTCTGATACAGGACCTTGCAAGTGGGCATCCACTTCATATAGGAAGTGTTTACCTCACCCCTTGCCACTTCTCTAATTCTTCTGTTGTAGTCTTCATGTGGCATCAATTTGTCATATATTACCAAGGGATTTGGCAAACCTTTCGGCCTCAAAAAATCAAAATTAACAATGAACCTGTCTATAACCAGCTACATGGTTTGGCATTTATCTTCAAGGTTCATCATCAAATACCTCTTGGTGAGGACCTTTTTTACCTCTAGTATTGTGCCAGTCCTGTCAGGTATTTCCAGCTCCTGCAATTCATATTTGTTCTTAGATTTGAGGGAATGAGTCATTCTAGTGGCTTCCTCCGGCATGTCTCCCAGTTCTTCCTTAATTCTCTGTATGGATTTTGTAGCCTCTTTTACTAAGTCACTTTTCTCAAAAATTACTTGGGTGGATGGCCAAATATCATTGACAGAGTCAACAATATTGGCCCATAATTGTTCCTTGGCTTGGCCAACTGGTTCCTTTAATGTTAGCTCTTTCTCTAAGCTCTTTATTCTTTCATTCATTCTCGTTACCTTCTGTACTTCTTCTTTGTGCATAATCTGGGCAAGCTTATTGTCATTCTCTAGACTGGTTATCATTTCCTTAAGCTTGTTTACTTGTGTGGTCTAAATGGACATGTCTTCCATTTCCTTGACCAATTTACTTGCCTCATCACCTAGATGAGATGTTGTTGTTGTCGAACCTATTGTTGATGTAAACGTTGTATAATTTGGGAGGGTTGTAGCCAGTGGAGCTGTAGGGGCCGATGCAGTTGCCAAGGTGTATGGTACTGCAGTAGTGATTGTTGGGATAATAGTGGCAGTGGCAGTTTCAAGACTAGCTTGTTTCAGCTGTATCAAGCTCTCCAACTCCTTCTCCATCTCTTTCAATTGACCATTAAATTGTAAAACGAGGTCCATCATTTCCTCTTGATGTGTTTGGATCTCAAGGACCTCTTTTTTCTGTGGATGCTCTAAATGAGGAAGTTTCTGTTGTTTTTTGAGAGCAGCAATGTACTCATTCTTTTTCTCTATTAACTTCTCAATAGCCTTGATATCATTAGGGTCATGTCCCAGCTCAATCACCAAGTCTTCCAGTGACTTGATCCTGTTGTCCTTGGCTTATGAGGAGACCTTTTCCAATTTGTACTGTGTTGTAATATAATCTAATGAACTTTGCGGCTTATGTGCAACCATAGCTTTACTTGTCAAGGTGGAATAGATCATGTCACCTACCTGCTTGTGGAACTAAATTTGGTCAATGGGATGAACATCCCTGGCCAAAACCTCAAAATCTATTTTCCTATAGTCAACTAATGTTTTCGGCTGCTGGACTGTAGGTTGCATGAATGAAATCTGCATTTTTCCTATTTTTATGTCAAAGGCTGACATCAACCTGCTTTGGTTTGCTAGTGTGCGCTTGAAGTATTAAACATAGGTTTCAGCCTTAAACGTCTCATTCCTCAACTTAATTTCTTTATATATGTCCTTGATATCCTTTTCTTTATCCACTGGCTTGGTAAATGAAGAAACCTCAACACTGAGTTGTCTCTCAATAAGTTGAGTGTTTGATGTTGAGGGCTGGTTTGCTTCTTCTGAAGCTATTGTGCGTTTGCTCCTTTCCATCATTGTATCAGTGTCAATGATTTCCACTGAGTCAATGTTGTCTTCATGTTAAGTTACAAGATTAAGATCAGGCTTCTTCCTGTAACAGATCTCAAACTGTTCACCTGTGGTTTCCATAGCTGAACTGGAACCCTCCTCCCTGGTTCTCTTTGCATTTCTATCCTCATTTGCTGGAGTCTGTAAAATAGGAGGAATATTCAGTGGTTCTCCTAATTCTGGAACCTATAAGAAGGAACTTGTATCAATCTATTTCTGTAAATCAATCAATGTATTCTCTACATCAACTATAGTACTATCCATGTCTATTAGAGTGTTCTCCAACCATTCTGATTGGTTAGAAAACCTCTCAATGTTTGGTCTGGGATGATGGATGAAAGGTCCTAATTTTACCTTTATCCTTGGTTTGTTTATGACTCCATGAGGGTCATACTGCCACATAAAGCTGTTCTTGAAATTCATTTTTTGCAAAATTCTATCCGCCTCTGGTCCAACTTCTCTGGTATTACAAATGAATGGGCCCAATTGATTTTTCATTCTGAATTGGGTTTTCTTCCTAGCTGCTAGCAAATTTACTTCATCAGAATTTATAATCTGCCTAAAGTATTCTAGTGAAAATATCCTCATGGGGAGGTATTTGGGCAATTTGTAAGGGGCAAGTTGGCATCCATAAATTCTTATTTCTATGTGGTTCTAGTACAAATACTAGTCTCCCACCTTACTGTTCTTTTCCAACTATAACACCCTTTTGATCTCTTGACTGATTCTGGGCAGAGGGCTACTAGTTATCATATTCATAACTAGATGGACAAATGAATCAATGAAGCCCTTGTAAGTGAATACAGTGGAGTACTTTTGGGTCAATGGTGTCCAATATATAATTCATCTTGGGTTTCCTTTGGTATCCAACTTCTTAATGCTGGCAGGAAATTTGTGTGACTGGTAGTATAAAAACATATGGAATAAGACTAAAGAATACATGAAAGGTCTCTCGGTTGGTAGCTTGGTGAGTTGTTCATGCATTATGTCTACTATGAACTGAGCATAGTTGTAAATTACAACAAGAGGCTTTCCTGGGCTAAATATGGAAAGGAAAGTATGGAAAACCTCATCCACATGTTCATATATAGTGTATCCTAGAATGCAGGAGAGCATGGCTATGATTTGTCTTCCTTTCTCTGAAAAAATGGTGGTAGAGGAGTTTTTGTAGGAGTATGACACTCCTCTATGATGAAATTTTGGAAACTTTGAGCTATCTTAGGAGGGTCTAACTTGGTGTAGAGGTCAAGAAGGCCTTCAATATAAAGGGGGTTTGATTTAGGTTTGGTTGGACTTGTAGCATTTGGTTAATGGATTCTACAGTGATGGTAAATAACACTTGTTGGTCAGGGGTGACAATGTCTCTTTGGGTGGGAATGTAGCAAGCATGATAGAAGTGGATGATTTCTGGGAATTGGTGTACTTCTGGAAACAAATACTTGGGCAAATTAGACTCCTAAAGGTGAATGTCATCGTTCTCGTTCAAGAATTTGTTCTTACTCCAGTAGTGGAGCTTTACAAGGTAGGCAGGGGAAGCTGTGTCCTTTATTTGGAAATATTTGTCTGCTAATGTAAGGTGGTCGATGTCCAGGTGAGGGGTTTGCAGAGGTCTCACGTCCAGAGAGGTTTAGGAAGCCATAATTGAGTCTACAGATATGAATTAGGCTTGTAGTGGTTTCAGGAGTGAGGTTTATAAGCACTGGTAGAGTGGGAGGGTAGTTACAATCTGTAAAAGAAGGGTTTGAGGTATACAAATAAGTTTTTCTTCAATTCAGGAAAGTTTCTTAATTACTTTTAATTAATTGACTGTTCAATTTTAACTATATGCTTTCAAATTTCAAAGGTCATTCTGGATTTTTCCAAGAATACATGGAAATTGATGGTTTGGCGTGTAGACTGAGGTTCAGTGCTGAATGCAAAAGGTATTGTGGCTTCAACTATGAAATGGTCACTTCAATTGGGTATCTGGAGCTTCTTCAGGCAGTAGAGGGTGGTCAAATTGGTCGGAGAGGTTTAGGGTGTCGCAAATGGCTTACCAATAGTTTACAGTGAAAATGCAAGAAAAGAGCGAATTGGGGCTTTTTCGGCCTTTTAACAAGTAATAGTCACATTTTTGCACAGAAATAATCAATGAACATTGCACGTTTTTGGTTTGGGAGGGGAGGTGGTTTTCTGGGCCATCGCACTACTTTTGGAGGGTGGGCGATATTTTTCACGAGCACACGATCTAGCCTGGTGCCACCACGTAGTAGAATAGTGCCCAGGCAAAACCGTGAATCTCTCATGCTCTCGGGCTATTATTGGTCGGATAATGAATCTATGTGATATGGATATACACTATCAGATCTGGGCCAGGAGATCAAAGGGCTATCACGTAGTTGTGTTGCACGGAGGGAATCAGGAAAGTGATTTGTAGGGCCCAAGGGTTAATTACACAAAAGTGTAATTAATTAGTGCATAATTGTCATGTTTTTTAATATAAGCAGTGGGTTAATAAAGTGGGACCATGGGTTATGTGAAGGGGGTTTTTTAATTGCACCAAGGGTTGGTGGGTTAAAAAAGGTTTGTCGGGAAAATATGAAATAGGGGATGTTAGTTACATAATGCGGGGGGATAAAAAACCTAGGATAAAGGGTTTTTGTGGGTTTTTGAGGGGAAAGGAGAAATTAATAAGGGGGGAAGTAATGGGGAATGGATTTCACACTAGGGAAAGGGGTTTTGGGAAGGGGGAATAATTTTTGAAGGGTAATTTCTAGGGAATGTGTGAAACCAAGGGTTAAAGGTCAAAATGAAGGGGAAAGGGTATTTTATAAGGAATGAAGGGATAATGGGGAAATGAGCAAATAAGCATGTGGGGGTGTAGTGAAATGAGGGGAAATTAATAAGCAAGCTTGTGAATATCCGTTCTTTCTCACAAATCCTCCTGCACATGAAACATAGGATTAAGCATGATAAATGTGCTTTTGACTCAGTAACCTTCTGCATTTACAACCTTTCTTCTCCTACCCTTTATTTATCCTAACATTTTCTCTTCATTTATTGGGTGCATTTGAGCTTGCTAACCCTTTATTTCCTTTTCTTTTGACAAGAAAACTATCTAATTCTAACCTTATAACTTCCAATGGCTTAAATTAAAATGATAAGCTCATTTTTATTCTCTACCTAACTACTGATCTACGAAGGTTAAACAATTTGGCTAGATATTCATTCTCTATCTATTAACATGAAATTTAAAACATGAATGAGTCAGGATTAAGCTATTTGACCATCATGGATTGTGGCATTTTTGACAAGCTGCACACAACTGTATTTTGCATAGTAAAGTAAAATATAGTGGCATTTAAATTTGCACACTTCATGATCTATTTTATTTCTTTTTAGGGTTCATATTTTTCACTTTTTTTGATATTTTTATTTCTTTTTTTCCTTTGATTATTCTTTTAGGACATACCCTTTTGACATTTTTTAATTTTTAATATGGAAAACATTTTGCAGAAAGCAAAAGTATACAAGACTAACCATAGCCAATTCAAAATTATGAATCCTATCTTATAGGACCCTTAAACATTCTTTAACTGCCACAAGTGTATAAGACATGCTAAAGCAGAGACCATGGATTCATTTTGATTTTATGGATAAAATCACGTTAATAAACGTTGTTTCCTGTTTTTTGTTTGCATTACCCAAGGTGTGAAGGTTTGATAATATCATCAGAGCATTATCATTGTGTGTCCAATAGAGTATCATGCAACGAATTGAGAAGGATGTATGCCAATGATGATAATGTGCAGACCACCTCACAAAAATATAGGTTGTTGTTTACTCGTAATTTTGTTTCCTTGTTAAATTGTTCACCGTCATGGGATGACTATTATCCTGAGTTGAACTAAGAAACATCGTTCCAATCGGATCAAAGCAATGACACATTGGAAAATGCTAAAAATCACTATCATTGTATTCCTCTAGATGTCGATTGGGTGGCTGCATTAGGATCGAAGAAAAGCCAGATCTTGCTATTGCCTTTGACAAACTGTTGTTTACTCATACTATTTCCTTGATAAGACTATTGTTTATTTTTAAATACTTCGTTTCAGTCGGTTTCACCACAGTTTCAGAGCGATAAAGGAAGTCGTAGCATGGTTGTTTCTTTTTTAGCAAGTACAAATGCCTATCCTCCAACTGAAGACATTGGATAATGATTATCCACATGGGGCACTTGACTGTATCCATACACTAAACACGTATAAAAACTGGAAGGAGGGATAATGTCATCAAACAAGTGCTCTATCAATCAATGTGGGGAAGCTACTCATATGTAAGTAAGCAAGCTCAGTCTCTATAGACCTTGTTATGCTCTACAAACAGCATGGGTCAATATTATTTCCTTCATTTGATTTGCTTATGTTTGAATGAGTTGACAATATGTTAAAAATTGTTCTCAAAATCGTCTTTTTGTGGACATTATGAGCTCTTCACACAAGGGAAAATTTTGACACGACGTGAATTGATACACAAAGGTGGAATATGTGCTAATTAGAAAACTGCACGACGGTAGAATGCATGCTGGTAGGGTAAGGAAGCTCTGTATCTACCCCCAATTTGATGAGCTTTGGTATTTACCATTTTCATGTCAAAAATGTTGTATTTTAAAAAATAAATATACACCTTGAGTTCAAACACTCTCTTCAGAAATTCTTTGGTGGCTACATCTTAATGAATATTTTTTGCAAGTAGTTCTTTTATTTCTCATCATCTATGGAAAGAAAGTTCAATGGAAAAGGGCGTAAAGTTACTTTTTATATATGGCTATAAATGTTGTCACAACCACCGTGCCTGCACTTGCCATGAGAGGCGTTGATTTTGTTGAGACCATAACATTACACAAAGTTGCCTTGCAAAATTTTCCTGACCAAAATGGATGTCGTCGCCTGTGTAACTCATGTGGTATCTGATGGGAGTAACCCACTAGTTACCTGTAGTTCATAATTTTGAGAAACATTAGCCTACTTGTATATATTGAGTTGGCTTATCTAAACATTGGAATTCGATGAAGAGACGACACAAATATGAAATAGAAATGTGCAAAAAATGTAAAAATTTAATTATCCAGAAAATTTAGAGTAGCATGTACGTAAACAGGAAATGAATAAATTGTAGTGGGCTGCATGTTTTTAAATCAAGCTCCCCGGATCAAACCATCAAGAATTCCACTGGTCATGCATCAGTGGATTGAAATTAATAAGTGTTGGTGCATTGGTGGTTTTGGGATGCCCATGTTGAAACTACAATTTTTATTCCTTGATCGTAAGATAATGGTTGACGATCATCAAGGCGATGACATAAATTACTTCTACTTGTTTGTGTGTGTTTTACCTATGTATTTAAATTTCAAGGTAGCTCTCTCCCAATTGCTTGCATGATGCTCGAATTGTCGGAATTAACTATCAATATGCACAGACAAAAGTTGGAAAATGTCCGCACATGTTATTATACTTCGTTGGAATATTTCACGCTATTATGAAATTACATAAATTTCAACCATGCCAAATTTTTGGTTGTGCATTTTTAATTAAAAAGCTTCAATCAACTGAAAAGTTAAGTAAGTATCCATATAAGAAAAGTAGAGCTAATAAAGTTTTGAATAACTAACTTGCAAGAAGGGGAGAGCGAATCCTTGGAAATCTATGGTAAAATTTTAAATAATGATTGATAACATGGTCATTACAATAAAAGGAAGAATTGTTGAGTTATGCAATGGTAAAGATTCCCATGAATAATGTTAAAAATTATAAAGAAAATGTAAAATTATGAAATGGCTTAATTATTTTTCAATGTAATTTGCCTATATACAATGCATTTTGGAGTGTAATTTGTCCTTCAATTATTTTTTATTATGGGGAGTCTGTTTTAACATGTTATTATATACCATGATCTATGCATTGGATATGCATACTAGTACCTATAAGTATTCTTGTGTACCTCAAATAAACCAGTGTAATTAATAAGAAGCAAGTCCTAATGATTTTGATTGATGGAAGAGAGATAATGTTAATCTTGTAAGTATCTTCTTAAGAGTATGAAACTTTGTAACTTAAGAGAATACATTAATGTATATATCTGATATAGATAAGGTTCTGGGGTAATATCTAACCAATATGAACCCTTCCAATTTGGAAACGAAATTGAGACATGACAAACATACTTCTTATAAGAAGTAAAAAAATAATAAATTAAGTTTTGAATAGTGATGCTATGCATATTTAAGAAAAATAAATTAAATTTTAAATTTTAATTGGTGAATAAAAGAGAAATGGTACAATTGTTGTGTAGATGCATGGCTAAATAAAATCACCTAATACTTTAAAGGAGGATTGTATAATAGAGAAAGTCTAGAATTGTATCATTATTTTATTGTTGTGTAATGATACATACACCCATGTATTGTCATGAATTGTTTTTAATGTGTTACCATAGTCTGGATGAGTGGTCATTCAATTACACATGTTTTGAAGAGGATCATGCTTAATATCCATGCATAGTAATGAGTCATATGGATCTTCCATGTCAGCACTTCGTGATGAATTCTGGTATTGGTTCTAGATTAGTTAGTCAAACTTATGATTTCTTACCTGTTGAAAGAAAGTAAAATTCATTGTTCAACAATCATAAGGATGTTAGTTACCCCAGTGCCCTATTAAGGGGGAGTATGTCCTGTAGAAGGAAAGAGTGTGGTTGACCTAATTATTATATTGGTAAAGTAGTGTGGAGTTTTTGTTGTGTTGTGACAGATTGTATGTTTTGTTTCTTCGATGTTGGACACAGTGGTCTTGTGCAAGGATTGATAGTTTGTGACTTGTAGAATCAAGGTTGTACTACTAGCAATGCTTACAAATAGGCATATCATGTAAAAATTTGGTTTTTTCCTCCATGTATGCGATTTGAATTGCTTGAACTATATTGAAGTTATATTTGTGTTAGGATACAGGCTTGGGCTATTATGTGCCAATAATAAATAGGAAAAGTATGCATGAATAACTTATAACTATGTTTAAGAGATAGGGAAACTTAAGGTTATTAGTCCTTAGAGTCAGGAAAAAGATTAAAAAAATTGTAACACCCTCCTCCCACATCTACCCAAGCAATCGGCCAGCCAGGGTAAACATGCAATGAGAGGCCACTATGATAAGATTCAACCTCCTTGGTGACTTTAAGGAAATGGAATATACGAAAAATTGCACACAATCATCCAACAACATCCACATAACCTTTAGAAGACAAGTCAGTCACTCAGACTGCCTGTCCCTGGGTCCTACTGTTGTTTGAGAAAAATTAGGGCAGGGTAACACTCCCTAGACACTGCCCACGTGAGTTAGTTTCAAGATTGACGCTCCCCAGACATTAGCAACGTGTTTTATAACCCTCCCTAGACATTGTCCATGCACATTAGTCTTAGCACTAATGCTAGCATTCCGAGATTTGAACCACCCTTTTCGGCCCAAAGCCCAAGAAACTATCCAAAATGGAATGATCATTTAGAATTGGTAAGGATACAAGGTAACAAGGATACAAAAGCAATAATATGAACAAAATCATAACCATACCCCTACTAGCCATGACAGACATTTCGTCAAACATATCATCAACATGTAACCTACAGGAGTAAACAACAAAATTAAGTGTATGGATCTCATAGTTATCTAAAGATCGCTATGAACCATTGTTTCCTCATGTCTTTCGCTACCTTATCACTTATTGGGTCATTAATACAATATCCATTCAAATACAAGTAAAAACATGGTGAGAGCCAATCATAGTTGCTGCCATAAAATATACATATAACCACATAATAGGAATAGTAATGCAATGGACATATCAACCATCAAAATCCATATATATATATATATATATCAGTACATTTGCACATGAAAATCAATGGAAAGAATTTCTTATTAATAAATGCAATGACCCAACTGGTGATGGGATTACCACGTTCCACTTGACCATAGATTGGTTGAGCCAAGTTTCTCATTAGTTAATCACCTTGTGCCATATTCCAAGCATGAATGTGGGACTCAAAGAACACATCAAAAACACCAATCAATGTGGATGCCACCGGAGTTCTCCGCCTACACCGTGAGGAATTTGAGTGACTCCTAGTCTCTCAAGCTTTGCCGTGCATCCACAATCTGATCTAGGGATCACTAAGCCCTACACCGAGACATACTCTCCAATCTTTACTGTGCATTCCATACCAGAATAACTATGCCCAACAAAGAGGAAATCACCTCCTGGCTTTACCGTATATCCTACCATTCACCCCCAAGGATTTCTAGGCCCACCGAGGCACAAAATATGGCTTTAAAACAACCCACAGTCTGGTTCAGGGGTTACTAGTCTAGTGGCTTCATGCATCCTCATTCTGGTTCAGGGACGACTACCACCATGTGTTTTTCAATTCAAAGATCCACCCCACTCAGCTTCAAATCCAATCCGGCCATCCCCAACAAAATGCATGAGATAACCCATCTCATCAAAGCTATCAAGCAATGGCAAGGTTAGGGTGGAAAATACTATCACACCTGGAAAACCCCATGCCATGGTAGAAAAGAAACACATGCAATCCCATGCATGCCAAATCTAGCAAGGAGAATACACATACAAGTTGATACCTGTAAAGAAGCCTATTGTAGCTACTTGATTCTCACTTTCCTTGCTTGATCTTTTCTTCCTCTTGCCTTATTTGCCTTTATTACTCCAATTCCAAATTTATCCAAGAAATATCTAAGTGTCAAAGAGTATGAGAGAGAGAGAGAATAATGAGAGAGCTCCAAAGCTAAACTAACCAAGTCTTCCCCATTGATCCTCAGAAGCCTTTTTATCAATGAGGACTCTATTTTCTTCATTTTCCATTATTTTCCTTCATTTTCCTCCTCACATGCAACCTGTGACCTTTCACCTTCCTTTTCTCCTAATTTCCATTATTTTCATAAATAATTATGCCAAAATACCTTTTTGCCTCTTTAATGCCCTAATCATTTCCTTTGCAAATTTCCTTAGCCATAACAACCAAATGAACACCCCCTACGATGTATTGCCCACCATTCAGCTTGGAATACGTGTCCCATCATCCGTGGTATTTATATATTTTTACATGGAATTTTCACTAGGGATGTTACAGAACCCTCCCCTTGGGGGAACACCATCGTCGGTGTTCAATGACACCTATAAGAAAAAGTCTATTGAAAACAAAACATACTGCCCATGGAGCTTTATAACACAACTCATTGTATTATTTACAATGAAATATCTGCTCAAAATCAAAACATCATGATAAAATTACAACGTACCACATAGTGGAGCTTTATAACATAGCTCATTACAGTATTTATAATAACCACATATAGGTATACACATATCCACATTTTCTCAACCAGAAAATAAAATAATATGATGCCTTCATCAGCAATAAAGGAATCCAGAGGGTCAAATATCCACCCTCAAAGTAATACAAGGATCCAACTCATTCCGAGGAAGTCCAATATCCACTGCAAAGTCAATTTTGCATCCAATGTCCAACGCTATAATCCTGCACCACTTGTCCTCTCAGTGAGCAGTTACCGATTCATTGTCCCAGGGCACACTCCTAATGTGCATCTGATTCCATATGGAAATGTTAATGATCAAAATAAATCCATCTGTGACCTTCCCTTCTCTACTACACAGTCCCTCGGGAATCTGGTCATCTCTTCCATGCAGTCACTCACCTTCCAAGTTCCACTAGCACCCTCATCATGGGAAATCCATCCCTTGGGAAGGCTTCCTCGCATCAGAAGATACAAAGACCAAGGCATATACCTACCTTAAAACCATAATACCAGTCATAGCATGCTCATGGCAACCAATGGACACTATTGGGTACCAGTGTCCCACAATGGCCCTGTTCTTGAAGTGCTTTACCAACATATTATTGCATGTTTCAATTCCTTTGTTGTTGCTACTAATTCTTGCAGTTGATTTCAATCACCCAACTGAACATTTCATTGATTCCTGTACCAAGCACATAACTTCCATTAGATTTGAAATAAATTCGCATCATACCTCATTGGTAGGTCATCAATAAGGTACATTTGCAATCATGTTTGCTTCCTATCACAACAAGTCAAACTAGCATATTTGACCAAAACATGTATAAATATTTCACATCAAGTTAGCTCAAAACATAACCATCAAAATCATAAATCAAATGTAACCATCATAAACCAGAATCATGGATCACATATAGTCATCATATATCATAATCATAAATCACATGCATAGTAAATTGAAATAATATACCGATACTTATCCTTCATCGATCCTTACTTTTGTCTTCTCCTCCACCAAGTGAACATATGCATAGTATGCAACACACACATATAGCCACACCTGACACACAACATCATGCAATACATGCAACTACACTTGACGTACAACCTATCCACCTACGGCTAGTGTACAACACAGTGCATCATCTATACCCGATGTGCAATACCACCCAATACATGTAACTACACAGAGTACAACACAATGAGTATGCACACCATAATACCATGACTACATGATGCACATACATAATACCGCATGCCCATAACATAACATTGAAGACATGCACACTATACCACACATACACCTGTACCATAGGTACAACATGTACATAGTACCACCAGTACACTGCACCACCTGCACAATGTGTGCATAGTATCACATGTACATGGCACCACATGTACAATGTGTACACAATGCCACATGTACACTACACCACTATACAATGTGTACATAATACCACATGTACACAGTACCACACGCACGATGTGTACGTGACACCATATTTACATGGCATTGCATGGACGACATGTACACAACATTGCATGCTCATAGAATCCTATGTACAACATGTACACAACACCACATGCTCACAACACCAGTTATACAATCATGCACACAACACCATATGTACATAGCACCAGATATACAACATGCACGCAACACCATGTGTACATAGCACTGCATATCCAACATGTACATAACATCATCCGTACACAGCACTGCAGATTGAACATGCACAAAGCACCATATGCACACACACTGCATATGCATTATGAAAATAATACAATATGTATACAACACCCCATATGTAATATTCGCACAACCCTATTTGTACCATCCTATACATAACATTGCATAAATAACATGTAAACATGTTGTGTATACACATCATAGATGCAACATGTACAACATACATAATGTATGCACAAAAATAATACCACATCCAAAACCACACTGTCCTTACCAAGAAACCTTGCCTTTCGTATCTCATCCATGCTTATCCTAGCATGCCGTAGACCACACTAATTTCTCTTGGCTAACTTATCCTTCAAGATTACATGTCATAACATAAACATACGCATAATACAAGTATACAATACCAAATCATGTCCACATGATACTGAACTCGTATATTTTTTGTGACTACTCTTCCCAATTGATTCCTCATAGACCAGGAACCTCTTCATGTCATTATCCTGCATAAGCAATCATTCCTTCACAAGAATTATCCCTAACAACCTTGTCAAACAGTAACATAGATACATGGATACGTACATACATATATAAATGTTAACATAAAGTAATCATGATCCTGCCAGACAATGACATACATACATACATGTATACATATATAAACATCAACATAATCATGATCATAAAATAATTACCAGAGATCAAGGTCAAGGTTAAGAGGACTTCCTTTATTCATGCACAACATGCATGATATTGAGAACAAAAATTCCCAACATAGCCAAGGTATCTGATACCTCAGATCCATTTACTCTACCCTTTTGGTTACATTTCTCATGTCTATACCACCACCATCTATTTAACACAATGGACCCAATCAATCCAACCAACTTTCATAGTCTTACCTTCCGTTGTGCTTATTCATGCACATAGCTTCATATGGGTCTTATATCATCGGTGGGGCACAACACATATCTCTCGATTTCCATCAAATTTCCTCTTTCCCAACCAATTCCTAAGACTCAAAACATAAAAGGCAAGCCAATAAACAAACAAGACAAAAATCATGAAAACAAATAACAACAATACGTCACCACAACCAGAGTGGGAAGGCCTTGCACCAAACATAAAAAAAAATTGCAAATCAAGCTCAAAAAATCATAAAATACCAAAAGCACAAGACTAGAAACAGACACCATGACTCAATCCCCATGGTTCCCAATGCATCCAAGGGAAAGCTAAACTCAAGCCTTCTTAACAATTCATGGAAATATTTTTTTCCATGCGACTCCCTACATTATATTGTCATTAACATAGAAATTTTAGTGCATCATGAAGGAGAATCATACAACCATAAAACCATATGCACAACAAATTAACTCACAAAAGAATAAACTGGCGGAAAAGGCAGAGAACCATCATTGTGGTCTCTCATACTCATGTAATTCTCTTTCATTACTCAAATAATTTAATAATACATTTAAATACACGAGTAAGTGGTCTTAATATAGTGCATCTATCTTAGACTCACTTGGTTGAGACAATTTCTCAACTTACACACTAATTTAGGAGAGCTAGTTGTAGAGAATCTCTCATCCAAACTAGAACCCTTGGTTTGAGGAATTATCATGATTTTATTTATTTAATTGAACTTATTATTGATTTTTAAGAGAGTGAGGCTAACATTCCCCCCCTCAATGATAAATCCAAAACGAACAAGGAACCATCTTCCAAGTTCTCAACTTGATCTTGAAAAAACATTTGCCTGAAATACTGCCAAAGCTGGATGTTGAAGAAACTCAAATTTGAAGGGAACATGAGTCATCCACATGACTGATTCATCTCTAAATGTCGCTTGAAAACTCCATCATGTGTCAAGCTGCAAAAGGATCCAAATGTCCTTTGCTTGAAAGCAGCATCTGGTGTCCATTGACACAATTTGATGAGTGCCCACTGGCATATCTGCTGATGATGATCACCCACTAGCTGATGAATTTAAAAAACAACTCACTATTGGTTTTGTTGTGTTTGGAAAACTGCTCACTGCAACTTTTGTTGTTGATTTCCACTGGCTGATTTCAAGATGCCCAGTGGCTACTTCGCTAATGTTCTCAAGACATTCAGTCTAACAACCACTTGTCAATTTCAGTGGCATTTTCCCCCCTTTGTCAGCTGAAAGGAGAGACAATCATCTGCATTTGATATCTGAACTCCCCCCCTTCAGGTGTAGGAGAGTTTCACTATTGTACTCCCCCATTTAATTACACGAGAGTACCATTATCATTTGATTGTTGGCTGCAATATGTGTGAATGAATCCAATTGTAAAACTTGTACAATCTCCTAGCTATGAATGACCATTCCCATGGATCAATCCATGAATAATCGATCTTTAATCTGGAAAGTTGGTCTTGTTTGCAGCATTTCTCTGATGAATGACTCTGCTTGCCGGAATGGTGACAAGGATGGAGATCAAAGCACTAATCTTCCAGATGACCGGTTCTTTGACAATGAGAACATTTCTGTTTGTCTGTGACTTGAGTTTGTGTGCATTTTTGTTTGTTTGCAACTTCAGTTTGTATGCATTGATGTTTGTCTGCAACTTTCTCATGGCTTGTTGATGTTATTTGATCAAGAAATCATGCACTAATGAACTTGATTGGTTTAGAATAATTGTGGATATGCAAGTTGTTTTCATCTTTGTCATATCATAATCCTTGTCGATTTTTGTTACATTGGAGTTCTTTCCATGGCTTGATGATTGGTTTGGAAGAAAGTTGAACTGGAACAACTTCAACACTTGAAGCTAGTTGGATGAATGCAATCAAATGATCAGCTGTCTCTGGATTGGTCAAAGACTTGGAAGCAACACTCTTCTCTTGCAACTCATTTCTCTGCAGTTGTGACTCCATTTGAACGAACTCAATCGTTTCATGTGCATGTTGAATATGCACTTGAATGTTAGCAAGAGTTGTTTTTATGATGTTTACCATGTCACCAGCTGATGATAAAATAAAATTTGTAAGAATTTGGGACAATTGAATGTGTTTCGCCATGTTAGGTTGCTCACTTTCAATTCAGGCTCACTGGTATTGTTGCTCTTTGTTGATGTTGTAAACACTTGCTAGACTTTTATAACTTATTTACTTGAACTCTTGATTTCACACTCACTTGATGATGATTGCTTTGCTTGAATGCTTCACTGACACTTTGTGAATGCTTCAATAAACTTCACACTGGCTCATTTATTGTAGATTTGATTTTGACACACTCGCATGCTTGGTTGTTGTTTGATTTGTAGAACTTGCTCGCTTGATGTTTGGTTGATTGTTGCATGCTTGCTTGAACTTGTTTTAACAATTGATTGTTTGAACTCACACTTGCTTGCTTTGATTGTTTGAATGATGATTGCTTAAAACACTAGCTTGATTTGATGCTCACTTGAACATGCTTAATTGATTGTTGACACTTGTGAGCTCTTGAATGTACTCACTGAATGTGATGATTTGTAAAAAAAGGAAAGGGTGTTGAACACTGTCGAAAATGAACCCAAATGACAAATGATAAATGCAATTTTCAAGTAACAACTGACTGGACTTAATGATGCACTTTAACAAATCAAATGAGGGTGTCGGTTACAATCGAGAATGCACCCATACAATTCAGTTAAAAAATGTTTATTCGCAAGTGATACAAAAAGTGTTGATGATGTTGATTACGATTCTACTTTGAAATTCTTGAGTGTGTAGCATCCTTAACTTGATGGCATGAATTAGCTTTTGTGAAATGTTGTTGTAGAAGATTTCTTCTATCAATTCGATCATGTGACACTTTGTGCTTATGAACTTAATTGATTATGGGAGCTTTGATTTCAAGAGCTTGATCGATGACTTGTATATGTAAACTTTCTTATGTTCACATAGTTGTTTGGTTTAAGCATAATAAGGAGAGCATTTTGATAATCTAAACACAAATAATGCACATGCATACATTACACATCGTGTACCTAAGATCCCCTTATTCAATTTTGGGTGGATCTAGGACACAAACACCACAAAAAATATGTTTTTATTAACCTTAAATATACATCATCATGATAATGTCCTCAGTGAGGTGTCTCAAGCACAGACTGAGAACTCCTTAGCGTCAAATTTTCTTCAAAAATTAAATGTACACTGACTCAATCTGCTAAAAATATGACAGTGAGCTTCCCTTTTAAAAATCTTCACTTGTCAGCTAGTATAGAATTGAATCTTCGGTGATAGAAAATGTTGAACAGATTTCTGCCAGGGATTCAGGAAGAAAAATGCTTTTCCCAATGTTAACATAAAAAGCAGTAACATACCAAGTGTAAATAACAACTATGCAACCATTGCATCTTCTATTTATAGCTTGAAGGTATCCAACTACTTAATCACAATAATATTATAGGTCCATCTTTGTCGATATCTTGGTTAAGAAAATAAGAACATAACAGGAGCCATTTACAAATTCCCACCGATCCTCTCTTGAATGTTTTCATTACCACGCAATGATCATATTTTACCACGAAAATAGTTCAAGCACTCCATTGAGAGAATTCCATGCATGAGCCTTTAGGCTGGTTATCCATTTAAAAGGAATCTAGGTCTTGATCACAAGTAACAGACTCCTTTGTAGAAGTAGACAAACCAAAAGATATCGAAAAGGTGAATTAGAGATCAGCTGAGAAAATGTATGAATGATTATCACGTTATGGAATTATAAAATGGGGATGCCATTCTTTCTGTAATTCAAGGAGGGGAACATTTTGAGAAATTCAAGCTGAGGGTACCTTGCATATGTCTATTGCAGATAAAAATATATGGGTATGAGGGAGAAATAAAGGGAATCATGTGAAAGTGGAAATTCCAGTGTCATAATAGAGAATTAAAAGCTCGATCACACCATTAAGACAAACCTCATCACAAACCCCAAATTTGACCCATACTACTAGTTACTTGTGCAACTTCAACCTGAGACTGCACATGTAATCAAGAAATGGAGGAACCTCTCTCTCATACAAACCAAAGCAGAGAAGAGGGGAGCATTGCAAAAGACAATAGGTGAGGCCACAACATATCTCACACCATCATATCTCATTTTCATACACCTAATGCATAGAATATTTGAATCACTTGATTCCGCGCCATCATCAAATATGTACAGGCGGTACTTGGGGTATCATAAGAACATTTTCATCCACATATTTTATGGAAAATAAGAACAATAAATCAATTGTCCTTGTGCGCTAACTCTTCATGGAGGAAATAAAGAGTTCTCCATAGAAAATTGAAGAATCCAACAATTTATACACAAAATATGAAAATGTGAAAATAATCTCCACGATTGGGATGAATGCATGCTTCATCCTTCTTCCTAATAAGCCTAAACAAATTGCAAATAAAGATCACATCATCTTATCTTTGATCTTTCGTACCTTGTCTTGGAAAATGCCTCATCATCATGGAGCCATGAAACAAAGTAGTATTATACAAATCGATTCTCGAGTGGTGTGCACACACCTCAATAAACACCAAACACCTCCATTGTTCTCACATTGATCGATCAATGTTGCTCAATGCAGATCCACTTTCCTTGTGCGCTCTGAATTTTCTTTTGTTTCTAGTCATAGTCCTCTGCGGATCTATTCCTCCACTATCAGTGCAGTTTCCCTTTGCTAATTGTATCTGGTCTCTATTCGATTCTTGTGATTCTCACCACAACTGCAAACAGACCTTGATCTGATTCAAATTACACATCTCTACTCAATGATCCAATGTCATCAAGGCCACATCAAATCAGAAATGCTCTGTGTAAATCTATGCTACAATTCTCCACTTAAGACTATAATAGAATCGACATGCAATTATCCTATCCTTCTTGATTAAGAAATGGAGCATGCTACTACCCACAAAATTAGCATATTGAAAATACAAGGCCCTCCAGAATTTTCTCATTGGGAAATACTTCACACAGGTATGCCACTCAGCACTGTTGGCTCCTCAACCAATCTCGATCTGAAATTCTCCTCAAGCCCAAACTATGGATTCACTCATCCTCTGATACGACATGGAGAACCATACAGCCATAAAACCATATACACAACAAATTAACTCACAGAACAATAAACTGGCGGAAAAGGCAGACAACCATCATGTGGTCGCTCATACTCATGTAATTCTCTCTTTCATTATTCAAATAATTTAATAATACATTTAAATACATGAGTAAGTGGTCTTAAGATAGTGTGTCTATCTTAGGCTCACTTGGTTTAGAAATTTTCTCAACTTACACACTAATTTAGGAGAGGTAGTTGGAGAGAATCTCTCATCCAAACTAGAATCCTTGGTTTGAGGAATTCTCATTATTTTATTTATTTAATTGGATGTATTATTGATTTTTAAGAGAGTGAGGCTAACAAAATAAACATAATAATACACTAGCTACCTCATTTTCTTTTGCCAAGAATGCTGCTTGTAATTGAACACATCCATGCCATCTCTCAAGGGACTCCAATCCTTTAACATATCCACTTGTAGCTAAAGACTAGCCAATATACCTGTCAAGTACATGTTCATGAATATAGCACATATCCACATAATGTTAGACAAAATACAAATTACGAAGGCTTCTTGTGTGCAAAGCACTCATTCGTTCGAAATTACGGTTTCCAAACATAGCCAAATCAATTCTTTCCCAATTCCTTTCTTTTACCTTTTTACCTTGTTGGAATGGAGGCTTACTATGTGTTGTCGCACCACCCAACTATTAGTTATATAGACACATCAATTATTACCTTTTCAAGCTAATACTGACATGTTTCCTGCAACTTCTCACACATGTCAACCACATGTTCCAAATATCAAGACAATGATATCTATCAATTTGAAATAAACCATTACCAAGACTAACAGTCATGTCATAATCCATAGTCAACTCATAGTCATCAATCATAATACTACAACTATCACCTACTATACTCAAGTACATATCAACTATCTCAACACATATATTTTAGTACAATCATCTTAAAACAATATCATTGAAACACATACTCATATTATGCAATTCATCAAACATTCAACTAACTCACAAATATACCATGTTAAATAAATCAATTAGATGACATAATAAGCACCAAACACTCAAATACCATTTATACAACATAATCAACTATGAAACACCAAGTATAATACATAAGAAAACTCATACCTTAGTGTACCTCAGAGGAGGTTGTCTTGTCTGCATAATCAATCTAGTTAGCGAGATCTAACTTTACAACTTATCAACTCAAACATAAATCATGATATCCATAATAATAACTAACCAGTCATGTTCATTCCATAAGCTCATACGCATTTGTCATTCATGCATAACAATAGATTAGTACAACACCATATCACAAATATGTCAGCTCATACCTGAGTATCGCAACCATAACCATTTGCATAGGTCAAACCAGGTTAACACAATACATATAACATCAAGATCTTAAATGCAATGAAAATAACCATCATACATATGACCAATCCAAATTACGACATCAAGATCTCAATGAAATAACTCTAATCATCAAGTTAATAGCACATAATGAAACTAAGCTATATATCATGCTCATCTACAACATAAAACTGAATCGTCAGCTAACTGTCATATAACAATCAACAAGTTAACCTATAGCATACTTATCAAAAACATATAACATAATCATGAGGTTATCTAATATAAGCAACAATAGCAATGAATAAAACTACAAGCTACTATCATTCTTGACTATTCAACTTATGTGAATATAACTACACTAATCAACTAACATCCATCGTTAATGTAACCATAATGTCAAAATACATCTACATAAACCTAATTTATATAAACCTAATGCATATAAAAATCCTTAGCATACATACCTACATTCCCAACATGCAAACCTATATGACAACATGTGATTGCCTGGAGGTCAAACGCTGCAACTTCACTGTGATGATCTGCATCTCCTGCTTTACCTCATTCAACACATTAGCATCATGACATACCACTAGCACCATGATGACCTAAATACAATGACTTCACAAGGAATATTTGGCATACTATTCATGCATAACTATAACCAATACCATACATGCATAACGAATTCATATAGACATTTAACACATAAGTACAAAACCATATACACATCCTTCTAGCTAGAGTCCAATCATCAATGCATGACCATATCAACTACAGAAACCATAACTTCATGCATGAAAATAACCATTACTCCACTGTACACATTGCCACATGCAACCAACAATATGCATAAGCAATGCCAAACCAACTATCAATACGCATAACCGCATGTAGTCTAACATAATTGATCAGTTCTTGTAATCAACCTCCAAGACTGATGCATGTAATCAAAATATTAATAACATACAAGGATGTAAGTAGGCGACATAAAATCAACATGTTAACTACATATAATCCATATGCAACCAATCACATACACATGACCAATACATTTCACGAAATCAACATCAATTTATTCATAACAAATATACTACAACCATAGTCAATCATCAAGCAAATGCAACACGTATGTAAGTGTAAGAGGCACACATGCAACTAACATGCATGCATGACCAACACACATTCAACCCATTCAATTCGAGAGTTGAACTGTGCTCTGGTACCACTCTGTAACACCCTCCTCCCACATCTACCCAAGCAATCAGCCAACCAAGGTAAACATGTGACAAGAGGCCACTATGATAAGATTCAACCTCCTTGGTGACTTTAAGGAAATGGAATCTATGGAACATCACGCATAGTCATCTAACATCATCCACACAACCTTCAGAAGACAAGTCAGCCACTTAGACTACCTATCCCTAGGTCGTACTACTGTTTGAGAAAATTTAGGGTAGGGTAACACTCCCTAAACACTACCCAAGCGAGTTAGTTTTAGGACTAACACTCCCTAGACACTAGAAAGGTTCTTTATAACACTTCCCAGACACTGGCAAGATGCTTTATAACGCTCCCTAGACACTACCCAAGTGAGTTAGTCTCAACACTAATGCTAGCATTCTGGGATTTAAACCACCTTTTTCAGCCCAGAGCCCAAGACAATGCCCATAATGGAATGATCATTTAGAATTGGTAAGGATACAAAAGCAATAATATGAAAAAAATCATAACCAGAACCCTACTAGCCATGACATACATTTCGTCAAACATATCAGCAACATGTAACCTACAGGTGTAAACAATAGAATTAAGCGTAGGGGTCTCATACTTATCTGAGAATCACCATGAACCATTGTTTCCTCATGTCTTTTGCTACCTTAGCACTTATTGGGTCATAAATATAATATCCATTCAAACACAAGTAAAGACATGCTGAGAGCCAAACATTGCTGCTCCTATAAAATATACATATAACCAACATAATAGGAACAAAAATACAATGGACATGTCAACCATCAAAATCCATATATATATCAGTACATTTGCACATGAAAATCAAGGGAATGAATTTCTCATTAATAAATGCAATGAACCAACCGGTGATGGGACTACCATGTTCCACCTGACCACAGATTGGCTGAGCCAAGTTTCTCTTTAGCTAATCACTCCCGTGCCATATTCCAAGCATGAATGTGGGACTCACAGAACACATCAAAAACACAAATTAATGTGGATGCCACTAGAGTTTTCCACCTACATCGTGAGCAATTTGAGTGCCTCCTAGTCTCTCAGGCTTTACCATGCATCCATAGTCTGATCCAGGGATCACTAGGCTCTATACTGAGACATACTCTCCAAGATTTACTGTCATTCCATCCCGGACTCACTAGGCCCAACAAAGAGAAAATCCACCTCTTGGCTTTACCGTATATCTCTCCGTTCACCGGCAAGGATTCCTAGGCGCACCGAGGCACACAATTTGGCTTTACCACAACCCATAGTTTGGTTCAGGGGTTACTACACTAGTGGCTTCGTGCATCCTAGTCTTGTTCAGGGACCACTACCACCATGTATTTTTCAATTTAGAGATCCACCCCACATAGCTTGAAATCCAATCCAGCCATCCCCCACAAAACACATGAGAGAACCCATCTCATAAAAGAAATCACGAAATGGAAAGGCTAGGCTGAAAAATACTATCACACCTATAAAAACCCATGCCATGGTAGAAACGAAACATGTGCAATCCCATGCATGCCACATCTAGCAAGGAAAATACACATGCAAGTTGATGCCTGCAATGAAGCCTATCGTAGCTGCTTGATCCACACTTTCCCTGCTTGATCTTTTCTTCCTCTCGCCTTCTTTGCCTTTCTTAATCCAATTCCAAAGTGATCCAAGAAATATCTAAGTGTACAAGAGTATGAGAGAGAGAGAGAAAATAATGAGAGAGCTCCAAAGCTAAACCAACCAAGTCAGCTCCACTGATCCTTAGAAGCCTTTTTATTAATGAGGCCTCTATTTTCTTCATTTTCCATTATTTTCCTTCAATTTCATCCTCAGATGCAACCTGTGACCTTTCACCTTCCTTTTCTCCTAATTTCCATTATTTTCATAAATAATTGTGCCCAAATACCTTTTTGCCTCTTTAATGCCTTAGTCATTGCCTTTGCCAATTTCCTTAGCCATAAACAACCAAATGAATACCCCCTAGGATGTCTTGCCCACCATTCAGCTTGGAATATGTGCCCCATCATCTGTGATATTTATATATTTTTACATGGAATTTTCACCAAGGTTGTTACAAAAGAAAACTTATAACTAAGTTGTTATAGCATGCAATGTGCCTTAGTGGGAAAATGCCTTTAAAGTAATGTTGTTAGATTTTGTTTAAGATTAATAATGTGTAATGCATATGGAAGGGAGATATGATTACTTGAGTGGTACAATTACATATGTTGCCTTCATATGTGAAAGAATCACGTTTTTTTAATAAAAAATGGACTATGATAAACACTAGAAAAGAAATTTACCATACTTATTTGAGAATATGTGGTAATTGACTCTAGTCAAAGACTAAACTATGGTCATCATGTTATAAAAACAAATTATAAATGATATAATTGCTATGAAAATATTATACCATGGTAAAAAATTTCAAGAAATAATGTTATGATGGTGAGAACAGGTTATAGTACAAGACTATATATTTGTACAAACTGTCGTTCATATTAATCCTTTGATTAATGCGTCTACTTACAATGTGATTTGTTCTTCAGTTGGAAGAATGTATGATGAAGGGGAAACTTAACTTTAACAGATTTCGAGGACATATGCATATTTCGATGGATATGCATAATGGAACCTATAAATATCCTTGAGTACAAACCATAGTAACTGGTGAAGTAGCACAAATGGAATGGACCACGCGATCAATTAAATGGTATCTAACAATCTATTTAAATAGATTTATATCATATAAAGTGAAATGCATAATTTGTAGCAAGAAATTTTGAGAGGTTCTCTTATTTGATTGCATTGATAATGTGTCTGGACAACATAAGAAATGTTGTGTAATTCAAACAGGAATTCATAAAACAGATGACTCATCTTTTGGTTAAGGGTGATTTAATGTCAAAGAGGAGCTAACATGTAAGTACACTGAGATCATAAACACTTACAACTAAAACTGGTGTAGGATTTAACGTACTAAAAACTTTCATGTATAACTACACTAAATAATTCATGGGCAACAAATTGTTGAGGCATGCAAAGGGCAACAGTAAATCATACGGGATGAATTAGGATATGATATTTATTAAACTTCAAAATTTGTGAGTTAATAGTCTGCTTTAGAACATTGAGTAGAAGGTAAGATTAAGATGAAAATATGCATGAATACAATACTATGCTACTGATATTGTAACCAAATGAAAAATGGAAATGATGTGCACTTGACATAAAAATTTCTTGGATCCAAAAATGAACCATGCTCATGGGAATTCCTTATAAACTAAGAAATTTTTTTCTAATTATCAGAAAAAGATAAAGGAATGTTTGGCATGATTCTAACATAGTAGAAAACATGTAGTTAAAACTTAAGTCATGGAGGCGATACCATGAGGATGGTATGATGGGTTGTAACATAGATAGTACCATGTACAACAGTACATAGAATACCCGTATGATTACATGTGTTACATGATTGAAATATGATATGTATATACCTTGTGTATAATATACCTTATGTGCAGGTAGGCATAAAGACATTGGGTAGAAGTCTGCCAAGGCAACTGACCTAGAGGTTACATAGAAGAAGGAAAGTAAGATTGGTATTAGTAACCAGGGTTAATTGCAGTTTGGAATATATATGGTTACGATGAATATATATGATGAATATATATTGTTATGTGAACTAATCTATTATGACCTTGCAGGCATATTAATGTGGAAAATATGCTAACTGATGTATTATATGCAGAGGGACTACAAGAAGCAGGTGTGTGACATAGGGGATTCACTAGGGGAGCAATACCATACCACGTGGGTTCATATTGGGGGATATTTAATGAGGGAAAAATGGCATAATATATTGAGGGATATATAGGGGGTAAAGGGTTTTTATATTGGCAGGTATAAAAAATGGAGCTCAAAGTTAGTGAAAAAATATAAAGGGGTATAAAAATGTTAATGAAAAATGGATACATATAATATCTAGTGGGAGTAGGGGTTTTTTAATTGGGAAGGTGTATTGGGTATGTATTGGTAGGGGGTTAAATAATGTGAATTTTAGGGGTATTTTCGAATATGTAGTCAAATTAAGGGTATTGTTTAATATGCCATGAACACACGTCATAGGTTAAATGTTCATTGAGTGAGGCCCCCGTGGTGTGCAACACAAACACAAGGATTTGAAGAATGAAATCAGAGAACATGCATTCTTCAAATAAAATAAATGATAAGCAATAGTTTCTTTAGTAATACTAACAGATTATGAATCTGATATTTATCATAGTTAAAATTTTGCATCTATAAATTCTCACAAATGGTTTGAAAACAATGTTACAGGTAGCTATGAAAGGAGAGCACTCCTTGAGACTGATGTAGCTATAGAAGGAGTTGTGCTGGGAGCACTCCTTGTGATCGATGTACATCGGAAAAATTGCATCAGATGGCAGAGCCATGAAAGATGTTGATTCAAAAACTAGCTACCTGTGAATGACGACATGATGCAGTGATACACTAAGGACAATGTAAAATTTAAGTGGGGGAAAATGTCACACCCCTCCCTTGTGTGCTAAATTTTTGTAAACTTAAGCTGAGTTAAAGCTAAGTGTCATATCATCCCTTGTGTGTTAAATTATTTTAAACCTAAGCTGAGTTAAAGCTAGGTGTGATATCCTCCCTTATGTGTTAAATGATTGTAAACCTAGGCTGAGGAAACCTAAGTGTGATACGCTCCTTTGTGGCTTAAACTATTCTAAACCTAAGCTGAGGAAAGTTAGGTGATATGTAATATGAAAATAAAATGTGTTATTAAATAAATTTATAAAATAAATCACTTGGAGGGTGGAGCACTAAGAGAGAGGAAATTCTTGCCAAATCCCATTGAGGAATGGGATAGAGATGAATTTTTCATGATAAAGCTTCTAGACGTGATTCTAGATAAGCTTGGATGGATTTGATATCCATCGGATGGATGGGAGATAAAGATCCATCGGACATAAAAGCTTTGCAGGAGATAAAAGAAAACTTTTATGAGGAAAATCCTTGTGGGAGATAAAGATGCGCTTTTCGGAAAAAGACCTAGGAAAATGGAAACATCCATAAAAGACGGACATAGCTAATGGAAACAAAATCATGAAAGAGGGTATTAAATACCCAGTGCATTGATCAATTGTGGACAGTTGATCCATGGAAAGAACCTCAGCTCGGGGGGAATCATAAGTAATTCATGGTTGGGTGGTGGTGCTCCACTCTCCAAGTGATGTTTTAGTGGGATTCATTTGTGTAAAATGTTTTGTATGATGTTTTTTCCCTCTCTGTGTAAATTTCTTTTAGTTTATGAAAGAAATTGCATGAGTTTCCTAGCCATGAATGAATGAGGGAATTGTATATAATTATTATGTATGATTAGATTGTCTTTGTTAATGGCCTTTATAAGATTCCTTATATGTATGCATGTGATAGTATGGTTCATTATTAATTGTGGGTAAGGCTTAACTGGATAATTATGGTACAAATTATTTATGTTAAGCATCCAATGTTGTTCCTTTGACTACTTGTGCATAATCTATATGATAACCATATTAATCCAACAAGAAACTAGGGTGGTAGAACTATGAATTATGTATGATGAAGGATTCCATGTTACGCATGTGACCTTGACTGTATCACGGAGATAGAAGCCTAGTAGGTAGTTGTTATTTGCCCAAGGAGCTATCTTAATTAATTATATTAAGCTGCTTGTGGGCTACCCTTGCATGGGTGTGTGAGACATCTAGTGAATCTAAAATGTAATCATTATCATGTTATGGAATATAGGATTCTTCTGATGTTAAGTGATACTCCTGGTTAGCTTGACAGACATATATGCCTAAGACCTAGATGTATATGGAACTGCTATGGAGAAAGGTTTCTAGTAATATTATTTAGAATTTTCCATACCATGCATATCTCAAGACTTACATACAATATAGCTGGTTTACCTGCACTTACATGTTGCCTAACCTTTACTGTCACTAATCCTTCTGTTTATGCCTGAGGTATGATTCATGACCAGGCTAGAGGAAATAGATTCAAGATAACAATTGCATATAAACCTTGAATAAGTTGTGATTTAAGCATGAGGGTTGATCCAAATAGTATGTAAAGGGTTCATTGCCCTCATGATGTATTTTGAGTTAAGATTTTGAGTGTAGTAGCTGGGAGGATTTCCGTGTATGCAAGAATTGGTTAAGTAGACAGTGAAAAACCTTGAAACTTAATTGTAAATAAAGGAGATTTTAGAATTTTTGGAGCCTAGGGGCTAATTTCTAAAGGTAAGCTAAAGAGGTACGTTACAGTTATCCACTCCAAAGAATTGATAATTTGCTTGATCAATTGAGGTATGCAAAGTATTTCACTAAGTTAGACTTACGAAGTGGTTATCATCAAGTTAGAATAGCTAAAGAGGACACTTGGAAAACCACATTTAAAACTAAAGAAGGATTGTTTGAGTGGCTTGTTATGCCTTTCGGTCTTACAACTACTTTCATGAGAGTTATGAATGATGTATTGGGACCATTTCTAGATGACTTTGTCACTGTTTACTTAGATGACATTCTCATATTCAGTAAATCCAGAGATGAACATGTCATGCATGTGAACAAAGTACTTGATGCCTTGAGAAAAGAACAGTTGTTTCTAAAGATGTCAAAGTGTGAATTTGGCAAGACTTATTTAGTATATTTGGGACATATTGTTGGAGGAGGTGAGCTGAAGATAGACCCCTCTAAGGTTGAGGTCATTACGAATTGGCCCAAGCCCAGTATAGTTACAGAGGTAAGAATATTTCTTGGGGCAGCACAATATTGGAGGAAATTTATTGCTAATTTTTCTTCCATTTGCAACACCACTACATGCATTGACTAGTGTCAAGAAAATATTCCATTGGCAAGATGTACAAAAGAAAGCATTTGGTGCTTTAAAAAAAAATATCAGTTCAACATCAGTGTTGACTCTTACAGATCTTAGACAGCCATTTGAGATTCAAACAGATGCTAATGATTATGCCATGGGAGCAGTTCTTATGAAGCATGGTAAGCACATTTCATTTCATTCTGAAATTTTTAATGGTGCTGTGACTAACTATCCCACTTATGACAGAGAACTTTATGCATTGGTACAAGGTGTTAAAAAATGGAAACACTACTTGATGGGGAAGGAGACCATTATCCATACCGACCATCAACCATTGCAGTACTTATAATCACATTCAAAGTTGCAACAATCATGACACTTAGACAGATAGGTTTTCTACAACAGTTTCATTTGGTTATCAAGTACAAAAAGGGAATCTACAATAAGGTAGTTGATATGCTTTCTAGACCTATTGTAAATTCATCTATTATACTCAAGAACAATTTCATTTTACATGAAAGTTACATTGAGAAATATGCATATGATAATGACTTTCAAGATGTGTATGCAAGCTTGAGGCAAGGAAACCAAATTGAAGAGTTATATTACCATGTACATAAAAATTTGTTGTATCACTTGGGCAAGTTATGTATTCCATGGGGAGAAACAAACAATATCATAAAGGAGGCGCACACTTCATTGATTGCTGGACACTTTGGTGTAGGCAAGACAATATCAAATCTCCAAAAGTATTGTTATTGGCCACACATGTTTGGTAATGTATCTTGTTTCATTAGAGGATGTTATTTGTGTGCAATAAGTAATCCTAGCAATAGGAAACTAGGATTGTACAGTCCACTTCCGATACCTTCACATCCATGGGAGAGTATTTCAATGGATTTTGTAGGAGGTCTTCCATTTTCAAGTAAAGGTCATGATTACTAGTATGTAGTTGTAGATAGGTTCAACAAGATGTCTATTCTAATGCCATGTAAAAAGAAAGTTATAGCTGAACCAACAACTCATACTTTATTTCAAAATATTTTGGTTCATTTTGGTCTTCCTAGTTCCATTGTAAGTGATCAAGATTCTCGTTTTGTTGGGAATTTCTGGTCAAATGTGTGGGACTTGATGGATACTAAGTTGAAGAAGAGTACAACCTTTCATCCACAAATAGATGGACAAACTGAGCTGGTCTACATGACAATCATTCATATTCTTAGATGATATTGCAACAAACATCCCAAGTTGTGGGATGAATATTTGCATTAAATACATCATGCATATAACAAGGCAAAGCATTCTTCCACAAACACATCGCCATTTGAGGCATGTTTTGTGTACTTGCCAAGATCGCCATTGGACTTCATCTTTGAGAAGTATGTCGCCATCGATGGCCATAATGACATCGATAAGATAAGGAATTTCATTGAGCAAATCTAGTTGATACATCACACAGTGCAAGAACAACTTGAAAAGAGTCAGAGCAGCTATAAGCCAAGGCATGAAAAACGCCATCTCAATCATAAATTTCAAGTTGGAGACGAATTTTGGTTATATATTAGCAAAGAGAGACTTAAAGGGGAAGGTAAAAATCTTAAGCCAATCCATTATGGTCCTTTTAAAATTCTGGAAAAGATTGGTAACAATGCATTTAAGCTATATTTTCCTCCTTATATGCAAATATACTCTCTTGTTAATGTCAAGAACTTGAGATTGTTTGAGCCTCCTTTGATTGATGATCAAGGAAAGCATGTTCAACTTCCACCAATAGAGGATCTCTCAAAATAGTATCTTAATGAACTTCAGCAAGATCTCATACTTGATAGAAGAACCAAAACTTCAAAGAGAGGGAATGTCGAATACCTTCGAGTGGGACTGAAGGGGAAAAATCATTCTAAGGCCAAACAAATGCAGATCGAGAAGGTGAGGGAGTTTTACCCTCACCTATTGAACAATTGATAGTATCTTTTGGGCTCCAGAAGGCTTCCAGTGGGTAGGAATGATCACGTGATCAATATTTAGCTCAAAAATAAAAGTTTTCAGAATCACTTGAAACCTAAATGACCATGTCTTTCTCGATGATACAATCCCAATGAAACTCATTTCACTAAAAATAGAGCTTTTATGAGGAATATATCATGTTCTTCTGCTTTACCAAATAGAGGAATTTAAAAAAAAAGGTACAGTCACTAAGTCAACAATCTATACCACTAACGTGGCAAGTGACTAGGCAGGTCAAAGGGATACTCAATTTCCAGTAAGGACTCGCCAAGTGGCGCATTGTGGTTGGTTAATGGTGTGGTGATTTAGATTCATATTATTGGTTGAAGGATAGACCAATGAGGAGGGGACAAGTGCCAAGCCCGGAGGCCACCACATGTCCCTCCGTAAAGGACTAGTAGTATTCGAGCGCAATGTAAAATTTATGGGGATGTCGGCAGATTCGAACCCACAACCTCGCCTGCACTAACTCCATGTCTTACCGTTACACCGCCACCATGAGTCTTAACCTTTAACGGTCACATATTGTATTTATTTTGATATATTTTGATGGTTGGGGGGAGGAGGGGGCCAACCCCCTCCCATGTGAACACACCAAAGAAACGGAGGCTATGCATAACCATTAGGATTAAACCGTCAGGTTACCATGACATGTGATCTCTACCATGAAGACCGCCAAAGTAATGCTTAGCTATAACCATGCGATATTAGTGCTAATCTAGATTACTGCTTAATGTCCACTAGTTTATGCAGAGTTAAGATTGCAGAAAGTTTGGCGGAGCCCCCAAATTCGACGGTAACTCGAGATTTAGTGGAGTTAATTGGAGTTCCTCCAATTTTAGTGGAGAATTCCTACGAGAAGATGATTTTACCATAACTTTTGCAAAATTTGACCAAATTGGGATTAAGAAAAGATATTCCTAGATGAATTTGATGTTCTAAGCACATTGAAGTAAGTTCCAGGAGCATTAGAGCATTACAAACATCTCTTTTTTCCATTTTGAGTTAAAACAAAGGCCCAAGCCATGGAAGCTGAACCAAGGAGATGTAGCCCAGGAGGGGTGAACTCCTTCATCAAAACACTATTAAGTGTTCATTTTGATGGTTTGATGTACATTTGTTTGTTTTTGTTCATTACTTTACTTTCATGCTATTTTTCTCATGAATTTGACATAAAACTTGACAAAAATTTACTTTTTCATTCACAAACACCATAAAGGGAACCTATGCACATAAAGCAAATGATAAGAAATTGTTTTTAATTATGAAGTTGAAATTAACAGAACAAAACTAAGATTCAAAAATAGATCAAATACTTCCTCCTCTAATCCATTAAGGAGATGAGCACCAAGATCAAAGAGGTTAAGTAAAATTACCTAGCCCATCATGGTCTGATTAAATTACTAGTCATGAATGCATTAGAAAATATTCAACAATGCATTTCTTGGATGGAATTTTTTGATATGGGAAAACAAAACTTCCTAGAGGCCCGTGTAGCATTTGAAAAATCTTAGAAGTGTTCAACCAAGAAGAGAAAAGGGAAGGAAGTTTCCAACCATGCAAAACAAAAAGAAGAAGAAACCTTATCGGAGGAAGAGAAGGAAATTTCCACCACATTAGCAGTCCTCAATACTCCCACCAAGCCAAAAAAACAGTAATCCTTGTCAGCAAATTGTGTAGACCAGAAGGAAAATCACTAAGTTAAGGTACAATTTCAAACAAAACTCTCCTTCTTCTATCCCTATCCCTATTAAGGAGAATCCTAGTCTAGAATAAGAAAAGCTACATGATGTACATGAGAAAACATTATAAGAAGCAAAGGCATAACTGGAAGAAATTCAAGCGCCCCTGGAAGGAATAAAATAATAATTACAATTACAAGGTTAGGTTTCCCATCAAAAGGAATAGGATGTCTTGCTATAGGAGCAATTTGGAAAATTACACGAAACTAAAAGGGAAGCTAAGCAACCCGCCCCAAGGAGACCTTCCTCCTTTTTCTCCTTGCCTACTACAGGAGCATTAGGAAGAGTGCTTCTTAAGTATATGTTAACACAATTATTACTCAAGTTGGATAAAGAAAAAGTAGAGACTCCCCGGTGGAAGAGGATCACCCAATCCAAAATTGTATCTAATATTAATAGAATGGAGGATGAGATGAATAAAATGAAAGAATAAATGGCCTTCCTAAGGTTAGACAGAGAAAATAGGAGGGAAAAAATTGATAAAGAGAACAAGAAGATGAAAATCCAATAACATCAAACACAAGAATTACTACAAGCAACGGACACTTAGGATGCAATCTTGCAAACAACTTTAGGCACCATGACACAACTCTCTTTAGAGGTAATCAATTACAGACAAACTCCAAAGACTTGCTCATTATTCCTAAAAGAGAAATGGTGTTGATTTCAGATAAACATGATTGCATAAAAATGGACCATTCCTCTATAGTAAACTAGGGAATTCATTGATTTTTGGCTACAATGCAATATGGATGACAAAACCAAGGTTGTTGAATTATACCTTCACAACCTTGTGCTTACATATTTGACCATATGGGATCCAAACCCATATCTAGAAGATGCACAATTATTGACCCTACCATTTTAGCTAAGGCATGAGGATATCGTAGACAAACAAATAAAAAAAACCATAAATAGGAAGTTAGAAAAACCACTATAAATTAAATCTAATCACCCAAACCCACCTAATCATCCTCACCTCCACTCATACAATTTTGACATATTATAAAAATATTTTCATAACTTATAATAATAGTAAATATAATAATAATATAAAACATGAAATATTACATTAAATAATAAGAAATAGGTTTTACTTTTACCCTCTCTTTCCCATAATAAAATATACATAATCTACTCTCACTAATCAGTCTTTCCATCTTTTCCATTTTACATATGGATTCAAATGAATTAAAAAATATATATAATATTTTCAGGGGTGTGTCTTTTCATTTGCATCTTAAATTCAACTCAATTAAAGAAAAAATTTATGGTTTATGCAAAATCATTATATTTCATTATGCATTCATTTCATTATTTATTATTTAAGAAAAATTAAATAAATAATTTAATATTTTATATTTTTTTAGTATACTATTTTAATTAGAGTTATTTCATATATTATTTTGATTAAAGTTATTTAAAATGGAGTTGTTTTTAGTATGATTTTTTAGATTTTTTGGTGTGGAAAATTTTGAAGTGAAATTTTGATTTGTGTTATTTAAACTAGTTTTTTGAGTGTATATATGGATTTAGCACCTTGGAAAACCTTTAGGGCACTTCAATTGCATAGGATTACCCATCAAGCTTGTGATTTCAATAAATTCCTACAAGATTTTAGAAAAATTAGACCAGAAAAACCTACCATAAAAGCTTCCAAAGAGTCACACTAAAAACAACTCCATTCAAAATATAATAGAATTTATGATAATTTTTTTTAAAAATCATTAATTTTTAATTATTAATTATCATATATAACTAATGTAAATGTTTAAAAAAAAATAAACCTACTGCAATGATTTCTGCATTTTAAATGCAATTTGAACCATGCAAAATTATCATTTTACACACCACTGGCATAACTCAATTTTAATAATAATTCTTAAAAAAAAATAAAAATTATTTAAACTTATCCGATAACAAAATAATATGTTTGAGATGATACATGGGCACAATATAATCACTCCTTTGGACAAAATCTAATAGTCACTTAATGCATTGCTGTCGCTAATCTAGTGAGCCCGCGGACAAGTTTGTCAGAATTATAAGTATAGGCCATGATCATTTACATATGGAGGATATCGTCATTATCATGGTTCAAATAAGAAAATATTAATGTTGTTGATCACAACAAACATTACGAAAATCTCACAAATATGATTAGTGAGAGACATTTGGGTTCAAAATTAAAATTATAGGTTATGGTATCTAAGAGAAATATATTTTATTACTTTTGCTGTTTGCAGGATATTAAGTATTTAGTTTTTTTTATC
>APFE030621858.1:79314-123738 GCA_000404065.3 Pinus taeda
ACTAATATTATAAACCCAAGGAACTAATAAACCCAACTCTTTAATATTATAAACTTAAGGAATTAGTGAAGCCAATAGATAAATATTAAAAACCTAAGGGATGAAGAAGCACAAGGAATTAATGTTACAAACACAAGTTAAACATAAAGATGACCATGGTTGATATTATAAACCCAAGTTAATAATAAACCTAAAGGATTAATACTAAAACCGCAAGGGATTATGAACCCAAGGAAATAATATTAAACCCAAGGGACTAATATTATAAACCCAACATTGTTAAACCCCAATATAAACACTACAGACACTAAAATAAACATGGTTTATTTTCATGGAGAGTCAATCTTTGTCAAAAATGTGACATTCAACCCTGAAACTAATATTATAAAACAAACATTGGTAAACCCAAACATAAATACTACATATACTAAAATAAACATGGTTTATTTTGACACTAAGAAAATTCTTGTCGTAATGTGACATTCAATCATGGTTGACAATGTTTGGCTATGATTGACAATGGTTTACCATGATTTATATTATCAACCAAAGGGGATAATAAACCCAAGGGATTGATATTATAAACCCAAAAGAATAATAAACCCAAGGGATAAATACTAAAACCTAAGAGATTATGAATGCAAGGGAATAATATTAAACCCATGGGACTAATATTATAAACTTCACATCGAGTAAAGGGAAATACCAATACTACAAACACTAATTATAAACCAAAATGAATAATAAACCGAAGGGAGTAATAGTAAAACCCTAGGAGAATATGAAACGAAGGGAACAATATTAAGACCAAGGGCCTAATATTATAAACCCAATATTCGTAAACCCAAATATAAACATTACAAACACTAAATTAAACATGTTTTATTTTCATGGTGAGACAATCTTTGTCAAAATGTGACATTGAAGCATGAGACTAATATTATAAACCCAACATTTGTAAAACCCAAATATAAATACTATAAACACTAAAATAAACATGGTTTATTTCAATGGTGAGACAATTGTTGTCACAATGCGACATTCAACCATGCTTGACCATGTTTGGCTATAATTGACAATGGTTTACAATGATTGATATTATAAACCAAATGCAATAATCAACCCAAGTGATTGGTATTGTAAACCCAAATGAACAGTAAACCTAAGGGATTAATATTAAAACTCCAATGAACAATAAACCCAAGGGATTAATACTAAAAACCCAAGGGATTATGAACCCAATGGAATAATATTAAACCGAAGGGCCTAATACTATAGACCCAACAACATTTAAGCATGGGACTAATGTTATAAAACCAACATTGGTAAACCCAAATATATATACTACAAACACTAAAATAAACATGGTTTATTTCGATGGTGAGACAATTCTTTTCACAATGCGACATTCAACCATGATTGACCATGTTTGGCTATGATTGGCAATGGTTTACAATCATTGATATTATAAACCAAATGGAATAATGAACCGAAGGGATTGATATTATAAACCCAAATGAACAATAAAAATAAGAGATTAATACTAAAACCCCAATGAATAATAAACCTAAGGGATTACTAAAAGCCCAAGGGATTATGAACCCAATGGAATAATATTAAACCGAAGGGCTTAATACTATAGACCAAACAATCGTAAACCCAAATGTAAATACTACAAACACCAAAATAAACATGATTTAGTTTGATGGTGAGACAATCATTGTCAGAATGCGAGAATCAACCATGGTTTACCATGATCGATATTATAAACCTAAGGGAATAATAAACCCTTGGGACTAATATGAGAAACCCAAAGGAATAAGAAAATGAAGGGATTAACACAAGACCCCAAGGGATTATGAACCCAAGGGAATAATATTAAATCCAAAAGACTAATATTATAAACATTAAAATAAACATGATCAACCATCATTGATTTACATATTGAGACAATTCCTATCACAATTCCATGTTGGGCCATGGTCGACATTATAATAAACCATGTTTGACTCGGGAATAATAAACCCAAGTGATTGATACTATAAACCCAAGGGATTAATACTAAAACCCCAAGCAATTATCAACCTAAGGTAATATTATTAAACAAAAGGGACTAATAAGATAAACACAAGGGAATAATGAACCCAAGGGATTGATATAATAAACCCAAACAAATAATAAACCCAAGGGATTAACACTAAAACCTCAAGGGATTATAAACCCAAGGAATTATTAATATTAAAACCGCAAAGGGGTTGAACCCAAAAGAATAATATTAAACCGATCGATTGATATAATAAACCCAAGGATTAATATGGAAACCCAGAGAAATAATAAACCCAAACGATTGATATTATAAATTGAAGGAATTAATACTAAAACCCAAAGGGATTATGAATCAAAGGGAATACTATTAAACAAAAGGGATTAATATTATAAACCCAAGGGATTGATATAATAAGCCCAAAGGAATAATAAACCCAAGGGATTATGATTTGTTTTCATGGTGAGACAATCGTTGTCACAATGTGACATTCAACCATGGTTGGCTATGATTGACAATGGTTTATCATGATCGATATTATAAACCTAAGGGAATAATAAACCCTTGGGATTACTATGAGAAACCCAAAAGGAATAATAAAACGAAGGCATTAACAGTAAGACCCCAAGGGATTATGAACTCAAGGGAATAATATTAAATCTAAAGGACTAATATTACAAACATTAAAATAAACATGATTGATCATCATCGATTTACATATTGAGACAATTCCTATCACAATTCCATGTTGGGCCATGGTCGACATTATAATAAACCATGTTTGACTTGGGAATAATAAACCCAAGCGATTGATATTATAAACCCAAGGGATTAATACTAAAACCCAAAGCGATTATGAACCTAAGACAATATTATTAAACAAAAGGGACTAATAATATAAACCCAAGGGAATAATGAACCCAAGGGATTGATATAATAAACCCAAATGAATAATAAACCCAAGGGATTAACACTAAAACCTCAAGGGATTATAAAACCAAGGAATTATTAGTATTAAAAAGTTGAAAAACGAAGAAAACCAATAAGTTGATATTATAAACCATTGGGAATTAATGAATCCAAGGGAATAATAATAAACCAAAGGGATTGATACAATAAACCCAAAGAAATAATAAACCCAAGAGATTAATATGGGAAACCCAAAGGAATAATAAACCCAAGCGATTGATATTATAAACCGAAGGGATTGATACTAAAACCCCAAGGGATTATGAACCAAAGGGAATACTATTAAACAAAAGGGACTAATATTATAAACCCAAGGGAATAATAAACCCAAGGGATTGATATAATAAACCCAAAGGAATAATAAACCCACGGGATTATTATTAATTTTCATGGTAAGACAATCGTTGTCACAATGTGACATTGAACCATGGTTGGCTATGATTGACAATGGTTAACCATGATCAATCTTATAAACCTAAGGGAATAATAAACCCACGGGATTGATATTATAAAGATGACCATGCTTGATATTATAAACCCAAGTTAATAAAAAATCCAAATGATTAGTACTAAAACCCCAAGGGATTATGAACCCAAGGAAATAATATTAAACCCAAGGGACTAATATTATAAACCCAACATTGTTAAACCCAAATATAAACACTACAAACACTAAAATAAACATGTTTATTTTCATGGTCAGCCAATTTTTGTCAAAAATGCGACATTCAACCAAGGAACTAATATTATAAAACGAACATTGATAAACCCAAATATAAATACTACAAATACTAAAATAAACATGGTTTATTTGGACGCTAAGAAAATTCTTGTCACAATGCGACATTCAACCATGGTTGACAATGCTGGTCTATGATTGACCATGGTTTACCATGATTTATATTATCAACCAAAGGGAATAATAAACCCAAGGTATTTATTTTATAAAGCGAAATGAATAATAAACCCAAGGGTTAAATACTAAAACCTAAGGGATTATGAATGCAAGGGAATAATATTAAACCCATGGGAGTAATATTATAAGCTTCACATCGAGTAAAGGCAAATATCAATACTACAAACACTAATTATAAACTCAAATGAATAATAAACTGAAGGGAGTAATAATAAAACCCCAGGGGAATATGAAACGAAGGAAACAATATTAAGCCCAAGGGACTAATATTATAAACCCAATATTCGTAAACCCAAATATAAACATTACAAACACTGAATTAAACATGTTTTACTTTCATGGTGGGACAATCTTTGTCAAAATGTGACATTGAAGCATGGGACTAATATTATAAACCCAACATTGGTAAAACCCAAATATAAATACTACAAACACTAAAATAAACATGGTTTATTTTGATGGTGAGACAATTCTTGTCACAATGCGACATTCGACCATGATTGACCATGTTTGGCTATGATTGACAATGGTTTACAATGATTGATATTATAAACCAAACACAATAATGAACCCAAGGGATTAATATTATAAACCGAAATGAACAATAAACCTAAGGGATTAGAACTAAAACCCCAATGAACAATAAACCCAAGGGATTAATACTAAAAGCCAAAGGTATTATGAACCCAATGGAATAATATTAAACTAAAGGGCCTAATACTATAGAACCAACAACATTGAAGCATGGGACTAATATTATAAACCCAACATTGGTAAACCCAAATATAAATACTACTAACACTAAAATAAACATGGTTTATTTTGATGGTGAGACAATTCTTGTCACAATGCGACATTCAACCATGATTGACCATGTTTGGCTATGATTGGCAATGGTTTACAATCATTGATATTATAAACCAAATGGAATAATGAACCGAAGGGATTGATATTATAAACCCAAATGAACAATAAACCCAAGGGATTAATACTAAAGGCCCAATGGATTATGAACCAAATGGAATAATATTAAACCGAAGGGCCTAATACTATAGACCCAACAATCCTAAATCCAAATATAAATACTACAAACATCAAAATAAACATGATTTAGTTTGATGGTGAGACAATCATTGTCAGAATGCGGGAATCAACCATGGTTTACCATGATCAATATTATAAACCTAAGGGAATAATAAACCCTTGGGATTAATATGAGAAACCCAAAGGAATAATAAAACGGAGGGATTAATACAAATACCCCAAGGGATTATGAACCCAACAGAATAATATTAAATCCAAGGGACTAATATTATAAACCCAACATATAAAAACCCAAGACAATTTATAAACATAAAATAAACATGAGACCATCATTGAATTTTCATATAATAAACCTAAGGAATGTAAACCCAACTTATTTACATTAATACTAAAATCCCAAGGAATTAATACTAAAACCCCTAGGGACTATTAACCCAAGGGAATAATATTAAGCCCAAGGGATTAATACTAAAACCCCAAGGGATTATGAACCCAAGGAAATAACATTAAGCCCAAGGGACTAATATTATAAACACAATATTCATAAACCCAAATATAAATACTACAAACACAAAAATAAACATGGTTTATTTTGATCGTGAGACAATCCTTGTCACAATGCAACATTCAAATATGGTTGACCATGGTGGGCTATGATTGATAATGGTTGACCATGATTGATATTATAAACCTAAGGGAATAGTAAACCCAAGGGATTAATACTAAAACCCGAAGGGATTATGAACCCAAGGGAATAATATTAAGCTCAAGGGACTAATACTATAAACTCAACGTATATAAACCCTAAGACAAATATTATAAACATTGAAATAAACATGATCGACCATCATTGATGTTCATATTGAGACAATCCTTATCACAATTCCATGTTGGACCATGCTTGACATCATAATAAACCATGTTTGACTTAGGAATAATAAACCCAAGCGACTGAAATTATAAATCCAAGGGTTAATACTAAAATTCCAAGGGATTATGAACAAAAGGGAATACTATTAAATAAAAGGGACTAATAATATAAACCCAAGGGAATAATAAACCCAAAGGATTGATATAATAAACCCAAAGGAATAATAAACCCAAGGGATTATTATTTATTTTTGTGGTGAGACAATCATTGTCGCAATGTGACATTCAAGCATGGTTGGCTATGATTGACAATGGTTTGCCATGATCGATATTATAAACCTAAGGGAATAATAAACCCAGGGGATTAATATGAGAAACCCAAAGGAATAATAAAATAAAGGATTAATACTAAGACCCCAAGGGATTATGAACCCAAGGGACTAATATTAAATCCAAGAGATTGATATTATAAACCCAATGTATATAAACCCAAAGAAAAATATTAGAAACATTAAAATAAACATGATCGACCATCATCGATTTACATATTAAGACAATCTTTGTTAATGTGATGTTGGACCATGATTGAACATGATTGATTTTCATGTTGAGAAAAGATTTGTCACAATGTGATGTTGGACCATGGATGACCATGGTTGATTTTCATATTGAGACAATCTTTGTCCCAATGTGACGTTGTACCATGTTTGACCATAAATGACCATGGTTTTCATAATGTGACATTGCACCAAGAGACCATCTTCGTCACAATGTGACCATGATTATTGACCATGGTTGGCCATGATTAAGAATGGTTGATTATCACATTGAGACATCTTTGTGACAATGGGACATCACACCATGATTGATTTTCATATTGACCATGGTTGACCATGATTAAACATGATTAATTTTCATTTGAGACAATATTTTTCACAATGCAGCATTTAACCATGGTAGACCATGATTGAAGATGGTTGACAAGGATGATTTTCATATTGAGACGATAATTCTTATAATGTGATGTTGGACCATATTCGACCATGAATGGCCATGCTTGACGATGATTGACCATGGTCGATTATCATATTAAGACAATCTTTATCACAATGTGATGTTGGACAAAGAGACAATCTTCATCAAATGTGAACATGATTATTGACCATGGTTGACCATAGTTGACAATGATTGACCATGGTTGATTTTCACATTGAGACAATCTTCATCAAAATGTGACATTGAAACATGGTTGACCATGGTTTATTTTCATGTTGAGACAATTCTTTCACAATGTGATGTTGGACCATGGCTGACCATGATTAACGATGGTTGATTTCCATATTGACCATGGTTGACCATGATTGACCATGGTTGAGCGTA
This sequence comes from Pinus taeda, assembly GCA_000404065.3. Classification (NCBI taxonomy): domain Eukaryota; kingdom Viridiplantae; phylum Streptophyta; class Pinopsida; order Pinales; family Pinaceae; genus Pinus; species Pinus taeda. The sequence goes on from APFE030621858.1 coordinate 86,538, forward strand.
ATTGACCATGATCGATTTTTATATACAATCTATGTGACAATGTGACGTTTGAATAAATATTATAAACCCTAAAATAAACATGGTTGTCCATCATTGACCATGGTTGATTTCCATATTCCCATAATCTTTGTCACAATGTGACGTTGGACCATGGCTGGCCATGATTTATTTTCATATTAAGACAATATTTGTCACAATGCAATGTAGAACCATGGTTGATTTTCATATAGAGACAATCTTTGTCACAATGCAACATTGGACCATGGTTGATCATGAATGACCATGGTTTCCATAATGTGACATTGGAGCAAAAGATAATGTTCATGACAATGTCACCATGATTATTGACCATGGTTGACCATGATAATATTATTTAATGCTATTAATATTGATAATTAACGTTAAAATTAATATTTATAAATATTAATAATATTAGAAGTAATATTAATAACACTAAAAGTAATGTTAATATTCGTATTCATATCAATTAATGTTAATAGTAATAATTAATATTAAAATTAATATTTATAAATAAATGAGAGTACCTTTCGAATCAATCACATTATTAGGATTTTGTTGACATTTCGAACCAACTAACGTGGTTCATCCATATTAGATGTGGTTCATCCACATTAGTTGGTTCAAAATGTCGACCAAATCCTAATAATGTGATTAATGTGAAAGGCACTCTCATTTACAATATGGATCACAAAAGCCTAATATCTAACATTTATAAATAATATTGAAACTTAATATTAAAATTTTATTAATATTTAATGTTATTAATGTTGATGGTATATTATATTAATAATTAATTAATATAATATCAATAATATTAATAAATTAAAATAATAATAATAAATAAGGCTGTTAATTAAAAAAAAAATAATATTATTTTTAATATTAAATGTTGATGATGTTATTTATAATAATAATGATAATGTCATTATTAATTTTAATATTGTTAATTAAATGTTATGAGTATTAATATTGAAGATCTATAATTGAATGCATAATTTATTCTTCTAATTATATTCATCATCTATTTCAATTTATTATTTTAATCTATTTCATATTTTGTTTTTGTTTTTTTAGAATTGCATTTCAGAAATTATTATTTAACAAATATATTTCAAAGCTTATTCATTCACTAGTATTTATATCTATAATTTTTCAAATTAAATTTAATCTATTTTACATTTTAAGAATTTAATGTTCAACAAAGATAAATCTTAGAATTATATTTCAATATTTAATGTTTTTCAAAAATAGATACTTCTCATTTATTAATTGATGTTTTGTTGTTATTTTCCACTTGACATTTTAATGTTTCTATGTTTAATAAAAATAAGTTTTACAATTACATTTCAAAATTTGTTGTTTCACAATGAACATGGATTTCATACATATCCATTTCTTTCTGAGTAATTTTAATACACACTTCATATTTTAACATTTCTATCTTTAATAAAGACGAAATTAGTATAATATTTCAAAATTTTATGGGTTATAATTACAACTTGGAATCCATATATTTATGATGTGTTCTTATTTTCCAATTTACATCAAATTTTTTAATGTTTTTCTACTCTTTCAAAACCATGTATATTTATAATGTTGTATTGTTCTTTCCCACTTTACTCTCTAAAATTTATGTTTAATGAAACTATAAATTTTTAAAAGTAGGCTTCAAATTACTATTTCACAAATATAGACATGTATAATTTAATAGATACACAAGATCTTTAATTAATTTTATATTCTGTGGCCTGATATAATAATTTTATTATAAAGACACATTTTCAACTTTTATAATTTCATAAATATGGGGACAAACAATTTTGTATTTATATACTAATATACTTTTTTTTTTCTTATTAAATTTAAATATATTTGTGTGTGTGTGCGGCTTAATAAATATGATGTTTTTTTAATTACATTTCAAGGTTTATTGGACACTTATAATTGATTGCATAATTTATTCTTCTAATTATATTAATCATCTATTTCAATTTACTTTTTTAATCTATTTCACATTTTGATTTTTTTTAGAATTGCATTTCAAATATTATTATTTAACAAATATATTTCAAAGATCAGTGGTTCACCAGTATTGATGTCTATAATTTTTCAAATGAAATTTAGTCTACTTTACATTTTAAGAATTTAACGGCCAACAGAGATAAATTTTAGAATTATATTTCAATCTTTATTAGTTTTCAAAAATAAATACTTATCATTTATTAATTGATGCCTTGTTTTTATTTTCCACTTGACATTTCAAAATGTCTATGTTTAATGAAAATAAACTTTACAATTACTTTTCCAAATTTGTTACCTCACAATGAATATGGATAATTTGACGCACATCCATTTTTTTTATAATTAATTTTAAGATGGACTTCATATTTTAAAACTAAATTGATGTTTTATTTTTATTTTCCACTTGACATTTTAAATTTTTATGTTTAATAAAAATAAGTTTTACACTTACATTTCAAAATTTGTTGTTTCACAATGAACATGGATAATTAAAGATTAATTTTAAAATACTTAGAAAGGATCAACCTTTCTATATTTATTTTTTAGATTTTTTTAATAAGTTCAAAATGGTGATAAAAATATATTTTAGAAGGTTACCTGAAATTAAAATAAATTTTAAAATAACACAAAAACATAGTTATAAGATAAAATTGAAAATAAATTAATATTTTTAATTTAAAAATGTATAGATGTTATTTTATTTTTATTAAATTATTATCTAAATAAGATCGCTTATTCTTTTATTTACCATAAATTAAATTACACTTTTGTTTTTACTGGAGTGTATTTTGAAGTTGATAAAATTATAGTAATATTTTTAATTTTTATTGTAATGTTATTTTACATAAAATGACTTGTACCATTCCAATTAAAATAACTTATATATATATATATATATAATATATATATATATATTATATATATATATATATATTCCATTCTAGAGGGTTTTGGATACACAGTTATCTCAGGTGTGGGTGTTTTGTTGATGTGAAGTCAATTTCGTGTGATATATTAGACATATTGAAAATGTAATCCGCAAAACTTACGCAATATATATATATGACTCCAATCTAATATATTTTAAATAAAATAATTTACATTATTTTGATTCAAGAAACATATATATATCTTCCTAATTTTTATTTTCTTATGTATGTTATTAATATTTATATTACTTTTATCGCATTGCAAGAACCACAAGTGGAGTGGAAGGGACCTTTAGAACCGCTGAAGTCCAAACTCTGACAACTTGGACCCGAACAATTATAAAGAATAGTGGAAAGGTTATCAAGTCCGCCATTGTTATTGCATCGCCAAATCGGAACAAAAGGAGCATAGCATTGGAGTGTTGGAATCGCCGATAGCGATTTCCGATAGTCCATGTACTATCGCATCAGGGTTATTAGAGCACTATGTTATTGCTCTGTTCCATGTGACATTATTGACAACGATTGCCGATAATTAAATTGGAGTAATTAAATGGTGGGGATTATTCTGGTAGCGAGTCTGCTTCAGTTGTTTTTATTATTCTGATGCTTTTGATTTTGATAAAAAATAAACAAGTTGAACCTACACTGAAAACAATAGCATGAATTGATCAAGTGTTAGATTTTACGAATTAGGTAAAGATCTTATAATTTATATATGTATTATTACTTTTGAAGAGCCCATCATATCTTCTAGACAATTATTTTTCCAGGACTCATAGTTGCAGAAAATTGAGAAGAATTCGAAATTAATCTAATGGATTTAAGATTGTATTATCTAAATTGTGATTGAGTATGAATGTTATAACTTGGAAAGAGTTAGATTTCACATTTAGTCATGGATAATGTTGTGGCACTAGTTGGCCCGATTTAAGACGTTTCCTTCGTTTAGTATCTTAAGGCAGAGGAAGAAAAGACAATCCTGTTAAATATATGCTTCATTCATGCATCCTTCTTTCCTCCATTTGCTTAGCTTCTAATAACTTTCTCTGATTAAAGTATTTAACGTAGTTTTTTACGAATCTACTTAATCAATCTTCAAGCTACCACAACAAATATTCTAATTCTAAGGTACGATACTCTCCTCCATGGCTCCTCGTTTCATGAATGGGACAATTATAAATGTCACCCCCATTCCACACAGATACAAAAACATATCTATGGGCCACACTACTACACCAAGGGCACTTTTGAGACATTTTTTTGAGACAAAAAAATCTTTTATCTCAAAAACTCATTTTTTATTTTAGTTATTTTACAATAAAAATTAATATCAATTGATTTGTCTTAAATATAAACTTTAAGACAAAAATAGGTTGAGAAAAAAACATTTTAAGACAAAAATTTATATTTAAGACAAAAATAGTTTAAGACAAAAATATTTTAAGGCAAAAGTAGTTAGAGACAAAAATATTTTAAGACAAAACTTTATATTTAAGACAAAAATATTTTAAGACAAATCTTTATATTTAATACAATGACCACTTTAGATCAAATGTATGTTTAATATGATATTTCACTTTGAATGAAAATGGAGAGCATAGCGCTTGGGGTTTGACGCTGCTCTGCAACTGGCAGACCTTCACAGACTGTGTCGTTCTTCCATTAACCTTCAAACATAAAGTAGCTATAGCACAATAAGGAACAACTATCGGGCAATGGAACCCCCTCAGTGGGAGGACTTGATGCCTCCCCCCGCTGATACGGAAAATGGCCTGTGACAGACTGAAAATGTCAGGATGGACCATCTAGAAGGCACAGCAACAGAGAATGAAAATACGCAAATGAATAATAACACAAATGAAGAACCACAAGTGACGTCAAACACCTGCAAGACAATAGCAGTTGACAAACCCAGAATCGAGCTCCGAAGTTAGCGCATCAACACTCAGATCCAGTTTATGAGGGATCATGCTTTGATAGGAAAGTTCATAGGCCTTTAGCCAACAGAGAAAACTTTGCATCGCTGGATCATAGCCAAATGGAACCCAAAAGGGCACATAACACTGCAGTTAGGGCCTAAGGGCTTCTTTACTGCCATTTTCAATTGTCTGGAGGACCGAAACAGGGTATTGGATGGAGGACCATATTTCTTCAATGCAGCAGGGCTATACCTAAGAGGATGGATCGAGCGCTTTAACCTAGACAAAGAAGATCTGAGCTGGGCCCTAGTGTGGTTGTGCCTTTATTCTCTCCCTCTGGAGTATTGGGACAAAGACTCTTTGCGAGACATTGGGAATGGTCTAGGCAAATTCATCAAAGTGGCAAAGGAGACAAAGCTGAAGCGATACACCTCCTATGTGCATATCTTTGTATACATGCACCTCAGCAAAGCTATCCCGGACGCGGTAAGCCTCTACCATGATGATTATGAATGGTTACAAATAATAGATTATGAGCATGTACCATTCCGTTGCCGAAAATGCCACGCCTTGGGCCATTTATTCTGAGACTGTCCCTCTAATATGAAATCCACGACCACCCCTTCAATGGACAAGTCCGACTCGGATGGGTTCAAAAAAGTTCCAAATTGCAAAAAGACCCATAAAAGGCCCTCTACCTCAGTCAAAAAACCTGTCACCAGCACCTCCTTGCCTTCAACAAGCAATAGCTTTGAAATCCTACTCCAGCCAGAGGTTCATATTTTAGATAATTAGAAACAACCTGAAGTCATTCCTAAGACTTCCACCCATTCTAGTCGATTAAGCTCAAAGAAAGCCCTCACTTCTAAGCAACCCACGGACACCAAAACGCCCTCTCCCAGTAACATGCAGAAAAGGACTGCTCAAGGTATGGAGGTAGATAGCACTCAGATGCAGCTCATGATTGTAGATGATACAGAGGTAGAGCAGGAAACAATACAGCACATGGAAGAGGAACCAGAGAGCTTCAACATTGGAGATCTAGATATACTGGGACTTGAACAGGCTTGTAAGATAAAAGAATATGACAAAATTCTTGAACGACAGCTAGAGAACTTAGAAGTAATTCTCTCAAGAGCACAAAAGCAAAGACCATTAGGCGTCCAAACTGGTAGTTAATGGGATGGATGAAATATATTCAAAGATAATAAGAAACGAGGATGGAAAACCGATCTTCAGAGAACCATCCATATAGGGGAGATGCTGGTGGAATCTGGAAGATACTCCAAGCTCACGAAATACTATAATCCCCTTCCCAATCGTGAATCATGAAGCTCATCTCATGGAATATCAAAGGGCTCAACAACTTGGGGAAGGGACGATTAATAAGGAACATGCTACAACAGGAAAAGCCTCAAATTCTCTTCTTGCAGGAGACCAACTGTAATTCCACAACGTTGGATTAGATCCTTGCCAAAGCATGGTCAGGAAGCAAAGAAGTGGCAGTGGAAGCCATGGGAGCCTCAGGAGGGCTAGCCATCATTTGGGATGATAGAGCTATAACACTTACCAACGTACATGCCAGTAAGCATTTTATTCAGGCCAAGTTTCATTTAACAGGGACAAATGTTCATGGACACTTAACTAATGTCTACTTCCCTCAGGAGGCAACAAACAAAGTAGACACATTGAACACCCTAACTCAGATCAACTCAGAAAGATCCCACCCACTTTGGATCACAGGAGGGCACTTCAACATGATTACAAGATTGGAGGAAAAAATAGGAGGACAAATCAAGCTGGACTATGAAAGCACACACTTCAAAAACTACATTCATAACAATAGGCTTATAGATATGGAATTCAACAATGGCATTTATACTTGGAACAACAAGCGTGCAGATGCCCACCAAATTACATCTCGGTTAGACAGATTCCTGATCTCTGATAACGTAATACATCTTGGCGGGGATCTCTTGGCCTCTATATTGCCACTCTCTAGCTCAGACCATTGGCCTGTTAGGCTTCACTAGCAAAGACTGGGAGACAATGTTCGCAGGACCTTTCGCTTTGAAGCCTTTTGGCTGAATCACCCCGATTTTCATAACCTGGTAACAGAGACATGGAGAAATTTCACACCACTAGAAGGCGCAAAAATGTACAAGCTCCAACAAAAGCTAAAACATATCAAGGAAAAAATAGGAATCGCTTTACCTTCGGCAATATCTTTCAGGCGCAAAACACTCTTGAACAAGAAATGCAAAAATTACAGCAGAGAATCATAGCTGAAGGCAGATCCGAAACCATAGCAGAATAGGAACATCAACTACAAATGCAGATCTCAGAAAGAGAAAGATAGGCAGAGATTCTTTGGAGACAAAAATCAAGGATCCGATGGCATAAAGAGGGCGAATGCAAGACAAAGTTATTCCACCATACCACTATCCAACGAAGAATGCACAACGACATTACTCTCCTCCAAAATCGACAAGGGGAACATCTAGAGAAGCATGAAGATATAGGACAGGAACTCCTCACCCACTTTCGAAGGGTGCATCAGGAAACAGAGATTGATCGGCTGCCTACTATAGAGAAGATCATCAAGATTATTGCTAAGATCGTAACTGAGGAACACAATCAAATACTCCTCAAGCCTATTTCTTTACAGGAAGTGGAGACAGCTATGCGACAGCTTAAAGTTGGGAAAGCACCCGGACGAGATGGCTTCACTTCAGACTTCTTTCACAAATTCTGGGATCTAATCAACGAGGAAGTCTGGAAAGTAGTCGAGGAATCCAGAGTTAAAAGATGGATGCTTCCATCCTGGAATGCCACCTTCAGCGCCCTCATCCCTAAGGAGGAGAACAACCAGACTCTGGACAAATTCCGACTTATTGCACTATGTAATGTATTGTATAAAATTGTCTCCAAAGTGATCGCCACACGCCTCAAGCCCCTACTTCCTCTTCTTATATCACCGGAGAAAAAACGTTACATGGAAGGAAGGCAGATCATTGATGGCATAATTCTCACTCATGAAATAATTCACTCCCTAAAGCAAACCAAAAAGGCAGGTATGCTCCTAAAATCGACCTCTCAAAATATTTCGATACTTTAAGCTAGAAATATATTCAAAAAATACTACTAGCCTTTGGCTTTACCCCCCCTTGGGTAAGATGGATTATGAGTCTCATCACTGCTACCTTTTTCTCAATTCTTGTCAACAGGACCCCCTTCCACCCGTCCAGAGGTATCCAACAAGGGGACCCTCTCTCACCCTTTCTATTTGTTATTATGGCGGAAGGTCTGGGATGTTACATCAACAATACCCTTCAAAACTAGGAATTACGTGGCCTTTCTTTCCAGAATACCCCTGCTTTCACCCAGCAGCAATTTGTAGATAACAATATGTTATTTGGTCATCCTTCGGTCCAGGAGGCCTGTAAGTTGAAATCAAGTTCATATGACTTTTCGAATGCCTCTGGCACCTGAATTAACAAATCAAAATCTCAAGTCTTCTTCTTTCACACACCTCCCATCACTCAAGCCTCCGTAGCCAGAATTTTGGGCTTCTCGATTGCATCTCTGCCCTCCAAATACCTAGGAGCTCCAATGACAGCCTCTGCCTTAAAGCACTCATCCTAGAAAATTCTCCTAGAAAAACTGGAAGCATGTATCTCTTCATGGACCTTTAGAGCTCTCAATATGGTGAGTAATAAAACTAAGCTCTGCTTTTCTTGGGTGGCAAGTGATGGTCTCTGTTATGTTTGCAACTTTATTATTACTGTAGTCTATTGGAGGTTTTCCAATTTCTGCTAAAAATGTATGAATTTTTATGTCTTTCTAGGTAATAATTGGCCCACAAGAACTGAAGGCAAACCATGCTATTGAGCAAATTGTGGAGATTGTTTCTGAACATGAGAAGTATATAAGGTGTAGTTTATCCTTCCTAGGTGCAGTTTCTGGTATATAATGAATATTATTTTGCTTTTTAGCTGTGCAAATGCACCCATGAATTAAGACATTTCTTTTTCAGGTTAATACATCTCTTAGAGGAGATCATGGATGGTAGCTACTTTCTTATATTTTTGGAAACGAAAAAAGGCTGTGACCAAGTTACTAGGAAACTTCGTATGGATGGATGGCCAGCACTATCAATTCATGGAGATAAAAGCCAAGCTGAGAGAGAATGGGTCTTATCAGAATTTAAGGCTCGAAAGAGCCCTATTATGACTGCTACCGATGTTGCTAAACGAGGCTTGGGTATGTATAAATTGAATTATTAAAGAATCGAAAGTTCACTTTTTGTACACCAGAATGTTTACAAGGTTGTTTTTTATTACCTATTCACGGTTCATCTCTTTATTTTTTAGAATAGAGGAGGTTGATTATAGGATCAACTATGTAGATTCCAAACTTCTTGCCTTTAGCTCCAGGAGCTGCATTGACATTTTATTAGGGATTAGAACTGAAATTATTTGATATTTTCAGTGGGCTGATCGTTGCAAGTTGGGTGGAGGGGTGCAGAAATAATGCATTGATTGAAATTTAGGGTGTTCATTTTTTCAAGTTGGTGATTCTGGGCTGCTAGTGGTTATTCTGAAGCATGGATTATGGCTTGGCAGTGGTTGAATACAACTCCTATGTTTGATGGCAGGGAACCTTGTTACCGCTGCCATTGCTCTGGTCCAAATTTATGGAGTCGGCTTTCTAGTGCAACCTGATTGGCTTTTGCAGCATGTGACCTTTCTCCCGTACGTGGCATATTTTGCTGTAGTCTACTATCAGATGGCAAGCGTTTCTTGGACTGTGTAATAGGAATTGCATTATTGAAGCATGGTTTCTTATTTCATGGTTATTGTTCTATGCTTTTGTCTTGCATATGGACATTTCATTAGGGCCATACCTATATCACCCAATTGGATCTACTTGGAAAACATAGAAAGCCAATACTATTAAATCAGGCCTGTAGTTTGAGAGTTCATTTATGCATTAGGTATATTCTTATGTTGGGTGCAGGGATAGAATATACTACATCTATTGCCAAATATCACATTTTTCTTCTTAGTAATAGAGAGAGATGACCTATTTTTCATCTGGTGATTGTTATTGGTGCTTCTTTTACTTACAAGATAGAGATGCTTGCAGTCCTCTCTTATTCTATATATGAATGTATCAGCCATTCACATTGATTATTTTTGGGCAAAATTATATCCATGTATTTCTTTTCTTCCTCCTGGCATAATGTTTTGGGTATGAACTGTAATTGACAATCTTGTACAAATAAGATTGAATTCTTGAATTGTGTTAATTAGTCATGTGTACTTGTACAACTAAGATGATATGCTTAGGCCCTCATATTATATTTTGATTACAAGTCCAGTTTGATCTTTTGACACATTCTCTGTTCCATCAGACAATATCGATTTTACGTATTGTTTTAAAATTTCATATCATTAATCATCTCATTTTTTTTCCACCTGTCAAGCCGTCAAATGATAGAGCATACAAAGAGGCTAGCTGAAGAAAGGTTCACAAGAGTTGGTGGTTACCAATAGAATGTTGAGGTAGGCTATTATTTAGCAACTAAAGGCGTTTGTAACCTTTGAACTAGATCAGTAATGACAGGAAGTACACTTGTTGTATTGGTGATAGTCCAAGTTCTTGAAATCATAATGGGTGATCTAATCCTAACCAAGATTTCTGTTGTAAAGCTTGATATTATATTTTTATATTTCAATCTAGGTTGTATATGGAGATACAGATTTAGTTATGATACAGTGTGGTGTACCAAATATAGAAGAGGCCAAGACACTAGGGAGGGAAGCCTCAGATTATATTAGTGGTACATTTACAAAGGTATAGTGTCAAGAATTTTAAATATCTGTGAAGCCTCTAGAGTTGTTAATGATGTTTTTGTAGGGATGAATGTTTTAATATCACCTTTCTTTTTAAAACTAATCTTCTTTTGAGATTCCACTTCCATGAGATCTTTGTAAATATTCACAGGACAAGATGATCAATTATGCTTTTCTATGGCTTATCTGCATCTGTTTGGTGCACCTTTGGCATCTAATCAGTGCGTTATTTAACATATGCTTTTATGCAGCCTATTAAACTAGAATTTGAAAAAATATACTACCCATACTTGTTGATCAACAAGAAAATATATGCTGGGTTGTTGTGGACAAAGCCATATGCTTATGACAAAATGGATACTAAAGGTGACAAACCTGATCTTTTTGTTTCAAAGACAGGCCTTAGTGTTTTTGAAGGCTCAAAATGCTCTTAGAAAAATAATTTATTTGATTCCTTCTTAATTATTAAATATTCCTGATCTTTTAAATATTCCATATCAACAGGCATTGAAACAGTGCGAAGGGACAACTGCCTGCTAGTAAAGAACTTCGTTACAGAGTGCCTTCACAAAATACTCATTGATCGTGACATACCTGGTGCAGTGCAGTATGTCAAGAACACTATTTCTGACTTGTTAATGAACAAAATGGATTTGTCACTTTTGGTGATAACTACGGTGAGAACAATGAATCCTTCTGCATGTTTATGACCAAATTTGTTTGACCATTTTTTACTTTTGAAATGGAGAAAATATGATAGGGGGAAGAGGAGATTTACATTGCGAGAAAGTCACTTATTACATATTCCTGGTTTTAAGTCTTAGAAGTATATACTATATACCTACTTCGGGACATTTCACATGATTTTACAACTTTTAACTTTACTTAAATTCTCATAAAATCATGAATTTTTTAAATAGCTCTTTAACTTATCTGCATCCATTTAGATTATTATTCTTTTGATATACATGTAATTACATTTAGCTTTGGAAAATGAACCTAATTTACATTGTATTCCGTTTTCTTCGTTATATATATATGAATTTCAGATCTTCGTTTTTACAGATTTGAAAGGTTGTCAAGGAGGTCATGACTGCTTAGGTATAGAAGGTGGCTTTGAGTAAGCTTGGGCTGCTTTGTATCCAATTTTAAAATTTATATGTCTTACAAGTCGTTTGGCTTTTAAACACGTTGGATACCGGATTCTAATTTCTTGTCATGAGCTTTTTAAGTTTGAAGTGGCATCATGTGTTTAACAGAAGGTAAATCCAGATCAGTATCAAGGTCTGAATTTTCATGCAGAACTAACCACCCATTGGTTACAAACTAGATTATTTCTGGGGGCTTTGACATGCAAGTGGCCTTGGCAATTTTCAAATGCATAACCATGGCAACATAACTAACATAAAATCATATCCGCGTATCGATGCCATTTGACTATAAGTGGCACATGTGTCTCGGGCACTTCGTACGATGTCAAGCACGTTATTTTCCCCAACGCTATTGGACCATAGCGATAGGCCTCTGGAGTCTGAACTGTTTACCTTAACATCACCTTAGATATTTTATTTCTCTATGTTTCTTACAACATTTGGAACTACGAAGTTGCATGAATGTCGTGACTCGTTGCATTTAGGATGGTGGCCCTTGAAGAGCCTTATGTGGATTGCTCTAATGGTGATCCCCTTTTTTATTCCATCTACTTTTATTCAATTTTATGGTGAGTTTACTTAAAATGATTCTCAACAATCTATTTCAATACCAAATCTGGTTCAAATTACCAATTTTTACTCCGTTTCTGCTTAAATTAGACAGGTTTCATGACTTTGTGGCAAATTGCAATTAGACATCAAAATTGTCCAAACATGGACTTCATAAAATGACATATCATAAACTAACTTCTTTGTAACTATTGATGCAAGTGAAGTTTCTAGATTTGGTGTCGGGTATGCTTCTCTTCTTTCACATTTGTTGGATACAATGTGCCTTTTAAGTACAAAAACAATATGCTTGGATAAATTAACTTCTAGAGAATCAATTTTACATTTGCTGATTTGTAGAAAACAGTTGATGACAAATCCAGGGGTGGGGGTTGGTGATATTTTCACACAATTTTTCACTAGTTCAGTGATATCTAATAGATCCCCCGTATAACAATCACCTGCATCATCAAAATGTCTCCCTACATTCTGTACTTGGAAGGGATTTAGTCAATATTTACTGCTAGCAATGGGAGGAAGAAGTGTCAAAGGAGGCTCTTATGCAATTGAAGAGAATAAAAAAATGACAATATATAATATATCTACATTTTTAATCTCATGCTAAGAAAAGTTGATTACTGTTTAGCTACGGCAGAAACAGATGTTTGCCGGTCATATCCTTTTTCAAGGCTATCAACATATTCTTAAGGGCATTGTTGTTTGCCTGTGGTAACAATCTCTTTGTTGAGTCAGGGTCTGACAAAGACTAGAGATGACTATGTAGTCAAGGCAGCACACGTGGAACTAGCTGAGTGCACGCGGAAGGTAAATACTGGAAATAACTTCTCAGAACAAGTATAATGAATGATGAAATGCCTTCTGGTTCCATTTCAATCCTATCTCTCTATTTTCATTACTGCAGTGCATCTAAAGACTCTTGTAATATTTTGCTTTTTATTGACAATGAGTCCATTGTTGGATTTTTTAAATTGATGTTGTGTTTTAAAGCCAAGCTGCCCCTGGTTTACAGAGGGATGCTGCAACTGCTCCAACTTTGGGTGATCGTGCTCCATATGTCATCATAAACACTGCAAAAGGTGCCAAGGTAATAATTAACCCCTTCTCTGCTAAGCATAAGTATCGATATTGCACTAAAAAGTGGTTATTTTAATTATTTTGTTATGTTTTATTTGGAGGCATATTTACAGAGGGATTATGGATATAATGACTAATGTGTTTACTTGGGCTCAGGCATATGAGAAATCTGAGGATCCAATTTACGTACTGGAGAATAACATCCCTATTGATCCATAATATTATTTGGAGAATCAACTGAGCAAGGTGAAAGACCAAAGCATCATCACTTGCAGTTTATTATCCTTTTGAAAATTTCACTAGTGTTTCAAATATATCTTGATAGATAGTAATTCTTTCCAGCTAAGTGTTTTTCATTAGTGCATGTTTTTGTTGTGTAGCCGTTGTTGAGAATATTTGAACCCATTTTGAAGAATGCAAGCAAGGAGCTTCTTCATGGTACTCACACACGAGTAGTTTCCATATCAACTCCTTCAAATAGTGGAATTATGAAATTTGCCAAGAAACAACTCAGTTGTATTGGTTGTAAAACACCTATCAAGTATTTAGTTAATACAAGTAGAGGGTGTCTTGCATGTGGTTTCCTTTCTTATAGTAGTGCACAATTGAGGGTAACTATTATTTCAGTTTGGCGCTTTAGAAAGCTACTAGGGTTCATCTTTTTGATGTGGAAAAATCTATGAGGTTGCATGATTCCATGCCTGCTCTCCTTCTAAGAAACTGTCTAGTTGTCTTATAATAAGAATGTTTGGTTAGGTTGCTTCATACTGAAATTCATGATGTTACCTGATTTCATGTTGCCATTGCATCAAAGAAGATTAGACACTTTGTTCACATTGCAAAGGAAGAGAAGCAGAATTGTATCAGAAAACAATTGCAAATGGTAAGCTGGTATTCTAATACCATTACTCTTTATTTGGAGAATTTATAGTAGGCCTTGTGTCTATTGTTCTCACCTAGATTTTCTATCATATGACACTAATATTTGATCAATTTCAGCGAGGGAATTAGAAATTCTCTTTGGTAAAATATGGACACAATGTCAGCGGTGCCAAGGCTCTCTGCACCAAGATGTTCTTTGCACAAGGTTTTTGAATGCTATATTTCAAGTATCACATTTTCATAACATGATTTAAATTTACATTATGGATGTATTTTGTAACATTTGTGTGATCATGTATTTGTTTTTAATTAATAGGATGTTTTTTTTTTTAATTACTATCTCTTTTATACTTACATTGATGTTCTATCCTTATTTTAGTCATGACTTCCCAATATTTTATCGTAGGAAGAAAGCTCAGAAAGACCTAACTGAAGTAGAGGTGCAACTAGAGTGCTGGCAGTTTTGAGGATGCTCCCTATGTAGCTTGTAATTTTTTTGTATTATCAAATATTTTTGTTTTCCTGAATTTTCTCTAGTGTATGTTTCTCTAATTTAATGGACCAGGGAATTTATTTGGTCCCTGAATCACGATGAGCATGGTTTATTTATTCTACAGTAATTGTGAAGTCCTTGCTATTTAATGTTAACCAGTTCGATATATCTTTTCTCCTTACAAATGAGATGGAGAAAAAGTCAAAATGGATACATACTTCGCAAGGCACACCCTATATATGCAATGTGCATGCATATCCCAAATTTTAGGAGAGCACACACTATAAAACATAGATCTGCAGGCATACATGTATATCCAGACATGCATATAGTTGAATGGATGGATGGATGGATAGGTAGATAGAGATGGATACATAGATAGATTGGCAGGAGCAAATCCGAGACAATAGTTTGAGCAGATTTATTTATTTTTAAATAATTTTTGGCGGGAGCAAATCTGAGACAATAGTTTGAGCAGATTTTTGTTTTTAAATTTTTTTTTTATTGTCTCTAGAGAGACAATAGTTTGAATTATGGACATTTATTTTTTTTAAATAATTTTTTATATTGTCTCTAGAGAGACAATAGTTTGAATTATGAACATTTATTTTTTCTTAAATAATTTTTTATATTGTCTCTAGAGAGACAATAGTTTGAATTATGGACATTTATTTTTTTTTTAAATAATTTTTTATATTGTCTCTAGAGAGACAGTAGTTTGAATTATGGAATTGTCTCTAAAAGGACAAAAATGTAATTGTCTCTAAAGAGACACAAATGAAATTGTTTCTGGAGAGACAAATCAAATTGTTTTTATAGAGACAATAATAATATGTGTTCTATATTGTCTTTATAGAGACAAATTTTTGAGACATTATTTTTGAGACACCCTTAGAGACAGTATTTAAGACAATACACAAATTTCAATTTATCATAAGTTAAGACAATTGACTCAAATATTGTCTTAAAACCCCTTACATGTAGTAGTGTCACTTCCCTTCGTCTTGCTGCAGTATACATACTGTTTATCTTGTTGAAGGAATTTCCGTGGTGATATAAATGTGCATGATTGAGAGAAGCATTGACCCTTTAAACCTAACAACAATTTTGATGGGTTCATGCTGCACCCTACGATTAGGTTTTATTAATGGCAAACCATGTTAACGAGACGGAGACAAATAGTGTTGTGTTTACGATTAGGTTTTATTAATGGCAACCCATGTTAACGAGACGGAGACAAATAGTGTTTTGTTTGAAGGATCTATGGAAGCACCTTAATAGAAATCCATGGCAACGTAAGGCATCATTATCATATTTTTTCTTTGCGGGATTGGCAATACCGGGGTGGCTCACTTCTTTATCCGGTATATGTTATTCTTTTACGGTTTTGTTCACAAATAAGGGCAACACAAATTCTGTTTTTCGTTTAGCCAGAAAGCAGCTTGGCAAGACTAGTTAACTGAGCTTTTCGCGTTTACAAATTTGTTTCACATTTGCAGAACTGTTATTTTCACTTCTTTGCTGCTTCTTTGGATGGTTTGTAACGGATTTGTCTATAATGCGACTTTTTAGAGATTCAGGTGACCGAATCCGGCGGAAGAAATTGAGGTTAAATTTTGATTTGTTGCAGTTAAAATGGTTTTTTAACTGCATATTTGGATTCAGCACCCTTGAGGTTAAATCTTGATTTGTTGCAGTTAAAATGGTTTTTTAACTGCATATTTGGATTCAGCACCCTGAAAACCCCTGGGACGCTTTGATTGTGCAGAAACTAGCTATCAAACATGTGATTCCAATAAATTACTGCCGGATTTTGACCGGAAAACCCACTGGAAAAGCTTTCAAAAAGTCTCATTATAGACAACTGCATTTGTAACACCTCCTTGCTTGTGCAGGTTGCTGGTTTGGAACAGCTCCTCGATTTTGCAGGTGTCTGCTTTCGTAAAACCTCTTCAGCTACGTATTGCTATTCTTTTAAGTAGCGAGGTTGGTATGGGCTTTCTGTAGACTATTGATTTAACAATCAAATAAAGAGATGCCAAGCAGTTTCGACTGTAAAATTTCATCCGTTATAGTTTTCCATAAGCACTATTACCTCACATTACTGCAATCTAAATCGATTATAGTCTTTTTCAAGCAACAGAGATCCCATGAACTTTGTGTTTTTTATAATTAATTTTAAGATGGACCTCTTATCTTAAAATTAAATTGATGCTTTATTTTTATTTTTCACTTGACATTTTAAAATTTCTATGTTAAATAAAAATAAGTTTGACAATTACATTTCAAAATTTGTTGTTTCATAATGAACATGGATTAATTTTAAAATAGTTAGAAAGGATCAACTTTTCTATATTTATTTTTTAGATTTTTTTAATAAATTAAATTGATAAAAATAATATTAGAAGGTTCTGAAATAAAATTATTTTTAAAATAACAAAAACACATGTTATAAGATAGAACTTGAAAATAAATTAATTATTTTTTTATTTAAAATGTGTAAAGATGTTTTATTTTTATTAAATTATTATCTAAATAAGATCGCTTATTCTTTTATTTACCATAAATTAAATTACACTTTTGTTTTTACTGGAGTGTATTTTGAAGTTGATAAAATTATAGTAATATTTTTAATTTTTATTGTAATGTTATTTTACATAAAATGACTTGTACCATTCCAATTAAAATAACTTATTATATATATATATTATAATCTTGTATTCATGTGTGTGTGTGTGTGGGTATTTTCCTTCTGAGGGTTTGGATATACAATTTCTTAGGTGTGGGTTTGTTATGTGAAGTTAATTCGTGTGAATATTAGACAGTGGTGAAAATATAATCTCCAAAACTACCAATTAATATTATATTATTATTATTATATAACTCCAATTAGAATTCATTATAAATAATTTTAAATAAAATAAGCTTACATTATTTTTGATTCTCAAAATAAATAATATATTATATATGTATATTATATATATTTCTAATTTTTATTTTCTTTCTTGATGTTTTGTATTATATATTACTTGTTTATGTAATAATCTCTTTGTATTTATTTTTAAAACATTTTATTTTTTACCAGTAAATATATTTTAAAATTGATCTAATTTTGTATAAAGTTTCAGTTTGATAGAAATTATCTATATTATTATTTTGATCTTTAAACATTAATTTACATAAAAAGAATATGGAACGGAGCAATAACATAGTGCTCCAATAACCCCATGCAATATTACGTGGATTGTCATTCCAACACTCCAATGCTAGGCTCTTTTCTTTCCAATTTGACTATGCGTAACAATAGTGGACCTGATAACCTTTTCACTCTTCTCTATAATGGTTCGGGTCTAGGCTATTAAAGTTCAGAATTCTGCGGTTCCAAAGATCCCTTCCACTGCACTTGTAGTTCTTGCGATGCGATAACGGTTCTTGCGATAATGATGCGATAAAATTCTTTTTGGTGTAGTTCTTGCGATGTGATAATGGTTCTTGCGATAATGATGTGATAAAATTCTTTAAAAAATTCCATTACAATGGAATCAAGACTCGTATTTTACTAATCAAATCGCTTGGAAAGAGAATAAAAATATTTTGCACCCATTCTCATTACTATGTGATGGTTTTATTGCGTTGGGAGATCAGATGAATCATATTTAATTTGTTGGTGTACATGCACTTAGACTAGCTGTGTTGGTGTACATGCACCTAGATTAGCTCCAGTTAACTTATTGCTTGCATGTGGCACATGTACACATTAACATAAGAT
This sequence comes from Pinus taeda, assembly GCA_000404065.3. Lineage (NCBI taxonomy): Eukaryota > Viridiplantae > Streptophyta > Pinopsida > Pinales > Pinaceae > Pinus > Pinus taeda. The sequence goes on from APFE030621858.1 coordinate 105,229, forward strand.
AAAGCACACATAACTTTAGTTAGCTTTAGTTATTGCATGCACAACTAAGCTTAACTTAGTTTCTTTTATGTATTTATTCTAAACCAATATTGTAGAATCAATGAATTTCATTCTTTTCTCAATTCTTGCTCGCTTCCTTCCTTCTCTTGCAAGCTTGTTTATTGTTTTGCAGATCTAGATCAGTGTATCTCAAAAATCTTACATGGTATCAGAGCACAGGGATTTGTAATCAGTGCACAAACAATTTTATTTGCAGGTTCAGAAAATTGAAGCAACAACAAAGAATGAAGTCTCAATTGGAGTTTCCACAATCGGCAATTCTCACTCCATATAATTATTTCGAATGGAAGCCAAAGATTCAACTTCATCTCAGAAGTAGAGGCTTATTTCGAATAACCATGGAAACGGAAGTTGAACCAACATCAGCAATAGAGTAATCAAGATATTTCAATCGCATGGATGAGGCCTTCAGCATCCTATGTTTATCTATTTCTCCGGAATTGCTATTTCATGTTGAATCATGTTCAACTCCAAATGAAGTATGGAAAATTTTGGAAGGATTGTTTGGAAAACAGGATGAAATATGGCAATCTTTTCTCTTTTCTCTTGGTCACAGTAAAGTTGATTCTACGCATGCAAATGAAGAAAGGAGTGTAAAGTTTGACGAAGATATTTCGCATGCACCAGTAGATGAACTTGTTACCAAGTTTCCATCACCACTCATTGATGAGTATGCAGATGAAACTTCAGACCAGCATTCTGATGACGATGAGTCTCTTCCTGTGACCCCTGTTAGACCACCAGTTGTTGAACATCAAGATCATACTTCTGCACGTAGTTCGGAAGATTCTCGACCACCTTCAACACAAAAATGGCACAGCATGAGTGATATCCTTGATGATCCTGCCTCTATCCTTCTGTTTGAGGAAGATCCACAAGCACTCTTTGCTATGGAGCCATCCATGCCCATGCATGCTTATATGATGCATGGATCTGATCCACAAACTTATGCAGAAGCAGATGGGCATCCTGAATGGGAAGCCACCATGGATGATCTTCTCCAAGCAGTTGCCGATGCAGTAAAGAAAGGGAGGAACATGAAAGTTATAAGTGTTGGATCTCATTACCTCAATCGCTTCGTCTGCCCCCGAGGAGATGGAGGGATTGTTATCAGTACTCGAGATTACAATTCTCGTATCATGGTGGACGAGAAATCTCTGACTGTTACCGTTGATGCTGGGGTAGAGGTGAGGAAACTGCTTGATACGCTTGCGTCAAAGGGTCTTGCGTTGCCTCAAACAACCGACTGGGATTTTATTTCCATGGCAGGCATCATCAGCACGGCAGCCCACGGGAGTGTATTGTGCGGTAAGGGCAGTGGAGTCCATGAGTATGTGGTGGGCATGAGCCTGGTTGTTCCTGCGCCTGCAAATGAAGGATATGCAAAGATCCTCCACTTGACAAACAATGACGAGGACCTGATTGTGGCCACGGTGGCGTCGTCGCTCATCGGGTGTTCTATCATGGGGGTGTTTGCGAATTTTCCCTTGGCACTCGCTCCCGACATGGGGCCAAACGCGTATTTTGCTTATACAGTTGTGGGTTACCATGGCTCCGGGTCGATCTCGTATAAAAGCGCCCTCGCGGATGTTTTTATCGAGGGGATTTTGTTTCTGCTCATTGCAGCTCTCGGTTTTAGGACGAAGCTCGCCAAGATGGTGCCAAAGCTGGTTCGAATCTCTTCGTCCGCAGGGATCGGTCTGTTTCTCGCCTTCATCGGGCTGCAGTCTAGCGAGGGCATCGGGCTTGTCCAATACAGCTCGTTGACTCTGGTAACGCTGGGCGCTTGCCCGAAAAAATACATGGTCGAGCTAGCGCTGGTGCAGACGTTTCTCAACGGGACAACGGAGCTTCTCGCTCGAGGCACCGTCTCAGGCGACATTTTTTGCCTCAAGGGACGAATGGAGAGCCCCACTTTCTGGCTCAGAATCGTCGGCTTAGTTATCATCGCTTACTGCCTCGTGCACAACGTGAAGGGCGCTATGATCTACGGAATTGTGTTCGTGACCGCCATCTCATGGTTTTGACACACTCAGGTCACTTACTTCGATGACACCAACATACTTCTCAACGAGTCCGGGTAGCCGAAGCTATCGGACTTCAGAATCTCGAAGCTCATCGCCCCAGATTTTTCACACGCCTCCACGGAGATCAAGGGGACGACGGGCTATCTCGACCCGAAGTATTTCACGCGCGGCAAGCTGACCGAAGCCAGCGACGTCTACAACTTCGGAATCGTTCTGCTGCCGCTGATTTCCGGTCAGAAGGAAGTCGTCAACACGCCCTCCGGAGGGGCCGAGTCAGTTGTTTACTCGACGCATATGTTCATGAGAGGCGGAGACCCGGACGTGAAGAAGATCGTCTCGGGGTGAAGGACACGACTGCCTAGCAGTTGTCTTTTCTCTACTTTTGCATTATATTTTTGAGGGGGGGTTTTCTTCCCAATGGGTTTTCCCTCTTTCCTCCTTTTTTATGCATTGTATATGGGTACCTAAAATGGCCGTGTTGCCGGCACATTCATTTTGCATCACACTCACCTAAGTTATGCTTAAGGGGGGGTGTTGGTGTACATGCACTTAGACTAGCTGTGTTGGTGTACATGCACCTAGATTAGCTACAGTTAACTTATTGCTTGCATGTGGCACATGTACAACATAAGATAAAGCACACTTAGCTTTGGTTATTGCATGCACAACTAAGCTTAACTTAGTTGCTTTTATGTATTTATTCTAAACCAATATTGTAGAATCAATGAATTTCATTCTTCTCTCAATTCTTGCTCGCTTCCTTCCTTCTCTTGCAAGCTTGTTTATTTTTTTGCAGATCTAGATCAGTGTATCTCAAAAATCTTACATAATTTCATTTTGCCTTGATTAACATCATCATATTTCATGGATCATATCATGAAGATTAATATCATTATGTAAGTATTCCTTTCATTTACCATTTACATTTTTTCACAACTATTTCAAAAAAAATATTATAAATTCGTATTATTATAAAATCAAAGTTTTAATAAATTCGTTAGGTTTGTGTTAATTATTTGAACATAGCCTTGAAGCAATTTTGTGAGGTAACAATATTGTTCTGGTAACCCGCTTAACTGGTATCTGATGTGTTGCTGAGTTAATGCCGAGTTAATTTTGTGAGGTATCAATATTGTTATGGAATGGTGGTGCGCTCGTTGGTCAATTGATGTGATATGCATGTTTGGGAAAGTAGAAATTCCGAGAAGCAAAATATTTCTTGATATCTATCATTTGAAACGTCGTTGTTCAACTTTCAACCCGAATTTTCTGTTTCCATGAGATTCTATTTCAGTGGAGTAAGTAATCCGATTGCCAGCAAGTGGGCCTCTGGTCATGAACATAAAAATCTCATACGACAAATTTAATTTCCAACTAAACTCTGCACTGCTGCTATTATTAGAAAAAATCACTATTTAAATATTAGTGATGTTATATATGTGTACATGCCTGTGGTGACTCATAAAAGTAAAAAATATTAAAACACTAACAACCAAATACCTAAATATTTGAACAATAAATGACCAGATTCCCAACATAATTCATTCACATTGCACAGAAAAAAGAAAAGCATTTGCGGTGTTTCATTATTCAAAAAGAAAAAAGAAAAAACCAAATTCTTGGAGATCATCGGTTCACATTCAAGATTAGTGATTAATGTTGATTAGTGATTAATATTGATTGTATGCTCAATGATATACAAAATCAGTTGAATATTAATTAAGATTTATTTTAAATACAAATTTAAAATGAGTGGATAGGGATTTAATTTTGTTATTTATAAGAATTTATATTATTTAAATATTTTATATAATTTATTAATTTGTTTATAATATTTTTAAAATCAACCTATTTAATATAATTTATTATATATATATATATATATATATATATATTATATATATATATAACTCACATATGTAATAGGTAAAATTAATTTTGATGAAGACTAACAAAATTACACATTATATCTAGTTGTAAAATAACAAACTAATCTGATCTGTTGAATATAAAAGAAAAAGGACGAAGATTGTATTTTAATAGGTGGTTTCAAATGGATATGACAACAGCACGCAAAATATGATAATGGCTGTCCATTATTGGGCTCCGCGGTCGAATTTTGCAGGATTAGGATCAGCCACCTTTTCTGAAAATTAGAATCATAAAGCAACGTCAGTGAGAGTGGAGAGCTCACGCCTCAAAATACCCAATATTGGCCCTGTGGCATTAACTCGGCAACACATCGAGGAAAGTCCGAACTCCGACAGCCCACATCTGAACTATTATAGAGTAGAGTCGAAAGGTTATTGGTTCTTTGGTTCTGTGATTGTCCAAGTATTATAGCATCGCTGTTATTGGAGCACTATGTTATCATTTCGTTTCATGTGAAATTGCTAATAGCAATTGTCTCTAATTAAGTTAGAATAATTAAATGAAATAGTCTAGACAGTGATTATATTTTTTTTGCATTTTTTTATGCAATTCTTATATTATTTATTGATTTCATTTTTGTTTCCATTTCTTATTTTCTAATTTTAGAATGATTAAATAGTAAAGTTTAAGTTTATACATTATGGGTGTTGCTAGAATATCAACAATACATATATGATAAGAAAGACTAAAATCTTTTATGGGTTTTCACAAATATTCCAAATCTACACCGGCAACAATTTAATCCTTTCTAGATATGAAACCAGCGTAAAAATCCTTATTTAACTACCTAAGTTCTAATTTAGGAATAGTGACATCATTTACAGAAGGACCAAAAGATGTAGCGTGAGACGATATAGATGATAACTCATGAATCCCCTCACTGGAGCCGGAGGCTGTGAATCCCCGGAGGTTCCTTTTCATGAATGCGGGATGTCTTGGAATTGGTAATGTCACAGAAGCATTGGAAATCATCAGTATAACATTAGACATTGTCGGACAGATGCTTGCGGCAGCTTGCGTGCACAGAAGGATAACATGAATGCATTTAACACTTGCTAATGTCGAATCAATCACAGACAGAAGATTCTTGTTCTTGAATAATGTTCATGCCTGCAAGATATCAAAGATATTGTTGGGAATGTATGATAATTCCAGAACAAATAAACACAGAATAATGCTCTGTTTCTTAACACAAAGAGTCTAAAATTGTTTTGGGAAAATAGAGTTTCACACAAAAAAAAATGTATTCATTAAACTTTTACAAGAGTCTTCCTCTAACAAAGGGATTACACCAAGACTATTTCAGAGGTAGTTTAAAAACTTCACTCTCTCTCTGCACTGTTGTGCTCTAACACTCATCAACTGGTTACATTGTTGTTCTGGGTATATATAAAATCTATTTACAAAAATATCTCTGCTAGGCTATGTGTGGAGGTGTCTTAATGTATCACCAACCGCATTTACAATTTGATATCAGTCTTCTGATTTAATCTGAATGTTTAAATGAACAAAATTAGCCTTTTCTAATACTCCTGCTGTTCTTCTGGGGTAGACGTAGTAAAATATAAATGAAACCCATAACCTTTCAATGCTTTTAACTGCTCGAGAGTGCTCCTTTCTTTCATTGGCCATTCTGTCTTTTAAATGTAGTTGTTGAGATATTAACTGTGTATGTACATGGTAGCTGATCGCCTTCATTCTTCAGTAGTGCAGAGCATTCAAGGGTGGCATGACTGTATCGGGACAAAAACTTCACCGTTCGATGAAACAAATTGACGGTTGAGATTGGTTTGAAGAAGGTGCGATCTGCGATAGCGAGCGAATCACATTACAACATCGCGTCGGCGGAAGAGAAAGGGTGGAGCACTAACATATGGGTGCGATTTGCGATCGGATCGCATCAAAACATCGCAATCGGAAGAAATCAAGAGAACCTGATAGAAACAACAGGCAGGGATGCGATTTGCGATTAGATCGCATCGCGAGAAAAGAAACAAACTGTTTGTAGTCGTTGTTTGATGGTGGATTCCGGCAAGTGCTGCAGTTGGAATTAGCATTTCAACGCTCCCCTTTAATTTCAACTGCTAGGTTATCAGTCATACCCAGACATTTCCTCAAAAACTCAAAACTTTTATGTCCCAATGGTTTGGTCAGAATATCTGCAACCTACTCCTGAGATCTGCAGTCTTTTACAACAATTTCTCCATTGTTCACCAATTCCCTGATGTAGTGAAACTTTGTGTCAATGTGTTTCGCTCTCTTATGAAACACAGAATTCTTGGATATGCAATAGTTGAGCTATTGTCACAAAAAATCACAGTTCCTTTTGCTTGCTCTTGGCATAAGCTCCTTAACATCCTTCTCATCCAAATTGCTTGAAACGCTGCTAATGTAGCTACCACATATTCTGCCTCTACTGTAGACAACGCTACAATAGAGTGTTTTTTAGAAGCCCATGAAGTGGCTCCTGAACCCATGTGAAAAACATAACCAGATGTGCTTTTCCAATCATCTACACTTCCAGCCCAATCACTATCAGTGTATCTAATTAAATATGAACATTTTGAAGCAGTATATAAAATGCCAAACCTTTTAGTACCTTTAACATACCTCAGAACCCTTTTTGCTGCATGCCAATGTGCTTCTTTTGGCCTCTCCATGAATCTGGAAATTAAACTAACAGCATGCATTATATCCGGCCTAGTTGCAGTCAAATACATGAGGTTACCAACTATGCTCTTGTACAAACTAGGATCAAAATCCTTGTTGTTGTCCTCTTTGCTGAGTTTTAATCCCATCACTGTGCGAGTGATTATTGCTTTGCTGCGTATTAAATCTTTCCAACGCTTCATTAGCATATTTTTCTTGTGAGATAAAAATTCCATTCCCATTTTGTTCTACTTCTGTTCCGAAGAAGTATCTTAGCAAACCCATGTCAGTCATTCCAAATTATTCTTTCATGATTGTTTTGAAATTTTCAATAAGATAATCATCATTACCTGTGAAAATAACATCATCAACATATATCACAACAATTAGCATTTTACCATCCTTTTCTTTGATGTAGAGCGTGGGTTCTCCCTCACACTTTTCAAATCCATTTTCCAATAGATAAGAATCTATCCTACTGTACCACACTCTTGGTGCTTGCTTCAATCCATAAAGAGCTTTCTTCAAACTACACTTTGTGCTCTTGGCCTTTCTTTTCATAGCCTAGAGGTTGTTTAATGTAAACCTCTTCCATTAACACTCCATTTAGGAATGTTGACTTCACATCCATTTGGTAAACTTTCCACTTGTTTTGTGTTGCTATGGACATCACTGGTCTCACAGTTTCCATTCTAACAACCGGCACGAAAGTTTCCTCATAGTCTCTCCCATATTGTTGCTTATATTCTTTGGCAACAAGTCTTGCCTTGTGTCTTTCTATTTTTCCTTCAGCATTACTCTTGGTCTTGTAGACCCATTTAACTCCAATGACTTCCTTTCCTTTTGGTAGTTCAACTAAATCCCATGTCTTGTTTCTTTCTATGGCATTAATCTCCTTATCTATAGCTTCTATCCATTTCCTCTCCTTAATTGCATCTTCGAAATGAACAAGGTCATCAACATGAAAATATAAAGCAAACAAAGAATTCATACCTTCATTTGTTGCCTCTTGTTTATAAATGTCACTTAAATTTTCTGAATTTCTTATCTCTTTCATTTGGTGTACAAGTGCTTGAAGAATCACTTGAATTTCCTCGTTGTGGTATGCTTGTAGAAGCACTTTCATTTCTCCTCAAGGGTGTCTCTTGCTGCCTTTGTGTTGGTGCTGCTGTTTGGGGATCTATTTCAGCCATCTCATCATCATCTTCGTCATGTGACAAAGAATTCTTAACATTCATTGTTTTCTCTATGCTTCCATCCCAAACTTCCTCCTCAATGAACTGAACATCTCTACTCACAATAAGCTTCTTGGTGGTTGGGTTATACAACCTATAAGCTTTGCATTCCTCACTATATCCAATGAAAATACATTTCTCCCCTTTGTTGTCCAACTTCTTCCTTAGTTGATTTGGAATGTGTGCATAAGCCACACATCCAAAAACTTTCATGTGGGTGACTCCTTGCTTTGTCCCACTCCATGCTTCTTCCGACACTATGTTCATGACTTTTTTTTAGGGAATCTATTCAAAATGTACACTGCACAGTGTACCTCTTTAGCCCAATAATCATTTGGAAAATTCTTTGCCTTTAACATACTCCTCGCCATATCCATGATTCTCCTATTCTTCCTTTCGTCAACTCCATTTTGCTGCGGAGTGTACCTAGTGGTAAACTGCTTATGATTTCCATTTTCTCTACAAAAACGTAGAAATTCTTTGGAGATATACTCACCTCCTCTATCATTTCTTAAAACTTTGATATGCAGCCCACTTTGGTTTTCTACAAGTGCTTTGAAATTGAAAAATCTTTCAAACACTTCACTTTTGTTCTTCAAGAAATAAACCCAAGTTTTTCTAGTAAAATCATCAATAAATGTTAGTATATAGTGGTTGCCTGCAAGTGATGGAGTTTGCATCGGTCCACGTAAATTTGAGTGGACAATCTATAAGGGTGCTTTTGCCCTTATGCTTTTCCCTAATGGAAAACTTTCTTTGTGTTGTTTCCCCAAGATACAACCTTCACAAAGGCTGTTTGGTTTCTCTATCAATGGTAATCCTCTTACCATTCCTTTTCTATTCAACAAGTTAAGACCTCCAAAGCTGAGATGTCCAAATATCAAGTGCCACAACCAATTTTCATCTTTTGGTTTGCTTTGGAAAGCCTCTTGGGTCATTGCTGCTATTTCTTCTCCATTTTTTAAATATGCTTTCATTCTGAGAGGGAACATCCTGTTCCTTGTCATCTTTACTTCAATAATACATTGCTTGTTGGGTCTTTTATCCATGATGGTGCATACATCATTCTAAAAAAAAACATTGTAACCCTTTTGAATAAGTTGTCCAATACTTAGGAGGTTACATTTCATTCCAAGAAGATAATAGACATCTGTTATGGTTTTCTTTTCACCTTTCCTTGTAAAGACATTTACTTCTCTTTTTCCCATAACAGAAACTTTGCTATCAGTTCCTAATGTGACTTGTGACTTCACACTCTGATCTAACATAGAAAACATGGCTATGTTTCCTGTCATATGGTTACTGCAACCGGAGTCTAGAAACCATACATCTTCACTCTTTGCTTCATCCATATTATAGGCTAAAAACAAATTATCTTGGCTGATATTTTCTCTAGTGAGATTTGCACTAGTTCTATTATTCATATCATGTTGCTTCTTCCTACATTCATTTGCATAATGCCCATATTCTTTACAATAGTGACATTGGACATTGGATTTATCATACCTTTTTCCTTGAGCATGATGTTGTCCACTTTGTTGACTGCTGCCTTGGCCTTGGTTCTGATTTGGATTGTTGCCTCTTCCTTGAGCATTCGTTGGACTGTTTCTTCCACCTTAGTTTTGGCTTCTGCCTCTTCCTCTCTTGTTTCCTATGCCTTGACCTCTTCCTCTTCCAAATAACATTTGGGTCTTAAAGGCATGCTCTAGAGATGACTTTTCATTTCTACTCAATCTCTGCTCATGTGTTATCGGTGATGAATGTAGTTCATCAACTGAGAAGTTTGTGAGATCCTTTGTCTCTTCTGTGGTGGTGACAATCACATCGAACCTTGAGGGTAGGATCCTCAATAGTTTCTCCACAATCCTCCTTTCTTCAAGAATCTCTCCATGAGACCTTATCTGTGTGACCAGACCAATCACATGTGTGAAGAATGAGTCAATATTATCTGACCCCTTCATGCATAGATTCTCAAAATCTCTCCCCAGTAACTGTAGTTTTGATGTCTTTACTTTCTCCATGCCTTGATAAGCTATCTTGAGAGTTTCCCATGTTTCTTTGGATCTCTTGGCTGTTGTTATCCTTGGAAACACACTCTCACGCACTACTTGATACAAAAGGTAGAGGGCTTTAGAATCCTTCTTCTTATTTCTCTTCAACAGTTCTTTCTCTGCCTGAGTCAAATTATTAAACTCATTTTCATCTGCTGGTTCTTCAAAAACATCCTCAACAAATTCCCATACATCTTGGGAAGCTAGCAAGGCTCTCATAGTTATTGCCCAATAGTTATAGTTTTTCCCATTAAATTGTGAGAGCTGAGTATTAAAGATACCCATGCTAGTGCTGGCTCCAACCATCCTTGCACTCTTAACTATGCTTCAAAATACTTGACTGTGTATTTAAAATAACAGACTATCCTCAACAGTAACACAAAAAACTAACTTGAGAAATACTTTGGATTCTTTCTTGATTGAGTCTTCACTCTGCTGGAGAAGCTGCTACAACAAGAAATCCTTCCTTTAGCTTCTTTGACACTTTCAAAGAGCCTGGACAAGCTCTGATACCATGTTGAGAATTTATGATAATTCCAGAACAAATCAACAGAGAAAAATGCTCTGTTTCTTAACACAGAGAGACTAAAATTGTTTTGGGAAGACAAAGTTTCACACCAAAAAAATTGTATTCATTAAACTTTTACAAGATTCTTCGTCTAACAGAGGGATTACACCAAGACTGCTTCAGAGGCTGTTTAAAAACTTCACTCTGTCTCTGCACTGCTGTGCTCTAACACTCATCAACTAGTTACATTGTTGTTCTGGGTATATATAAAATCTATTTACAAAAATATCTCTGCTAGGCTATGCGTGGAGGTGTCTTAATGTATCACCAACCGCATTTACAATTTGATATTGGTCTTCTGATTTAATATGAATGTTTTAATGAACAAAATCGGCCTTTTCTGATACTCCTACTGTCCTTCTGGGGTAGACGCAGTAAAATATAAATGAAACCCATAAACTTTCAATGCTTTTAACTGCTCGAGAGTGCTCCTTTCCTTCAATGGCCATTCTGTCTTTTAAATGCAGTTGTTGAGATATTAACTGTGTACGTACAGGGTAGCTGATTGCCTTCATTCTTCGGTAGTGTAGAGCATTCAAGGGTGGCATGATTGTATCGGGACAAAAAGTTCACCGTTCGATGAAACAAATGGACGGCTGAGATTGGTTTGAAGAAGGTGCGATCTGCGATAGCAAGTAGATCGCATTGCAACGTCGGGTCAGCAGAAGAGAAAAGGTGGAGCACTAACATATGGGTGTGATTTGCGATTTTCTGATCGGATCGCATCGCAACATCGCAATCAGAAGAAATCAAGAGAACCTGACAGAAACAACAGGCAGGGATGCGATTTGCGATTAGATCGCATCGCGAGAAAAGAAACAAACTATTTGCATTCATTGTTTGATGGTGGATTCTGGTAAGCGCTGCAGCTGGAATTAGCATTTCAACAACTATCAAAGGTAAATGCATGGTCACTTCACATTTCTTTACCACAATCAATTCGTTGCTCATACCAAGGAATTCATGAAATTAAATCTTAAGGTAAATAATGGCCGCTCATATCGCAGTCCATTAGTTGTTGTTCCCGAAAGAAAATCATGAAATAAAGTCTTGCCCATTCTAATAGGGTTTCTATTTCTTCGGGGAAAGCTGTATCGTTGCCTTTCCTTCCACTGACAATCTCAAGGACCAAAACTCCAAAACTGTAAATGTCAGTTTTCATTGATAGTTGTCCCTACATTGCATGCTCTGGCACCATGTAACCGCTGCATATTTCAAAATAAGAAAGGATTTTGTGACAAATTTTACCAATTTTTTTTTAATAAATCATAAGATTCGATGAAAATTGACCATTACATCAATAAATTGTATTAAAGAAGGGTAGAGGGAAATATTCTTACTATGTCCCTGCAACTCTTGTTTGGATGTGATTTTTTTGTCTTCAGCTGCCCAGGTTGAGTAAATGCCGACAATCCGTCATTACAATTTGGAAAAGCATTCACAGAACAGCGGGGAGGAGTGTGTCGGTCGAGGTATATATTTTTATAGGAAGGGGGAGGAGGAACGATGAGAATGCCAACAGTCATTGTAATGCTTTAACCGTCATTGTAATGCATAGGTATTTGTATAATCTTCATACGAAGGGGGAGGAGGAATGATGAGAATGCCAATAGTCATTGTAATGCTTGAACCGTCATTGTAATGCATGAAACATCTCTTTATTACTCGAATTTATGCCTACATACCTTATTATCAAGGTTACGGATGATTGTTGGGCATAAATCTTTCAATCATCATTGTAATCGATGTCTTTATGCTTCAACCATGCATATGTTTCAGAATGCAAAGTGACCACTTTCAAAGTCACTGTGAAAGACGGGTGTTTGAAAATAATTTTTTTATTTCATTTTTTCTTAATCCTACATATGTGGTTATCAACGAGAGACACATTAAATTTTTAATCATGCTTTGTAAAAAATTAATTTAAATATGGTCTAAATATGTGTTTTAGACATGCAAGAAAGTTACTTTAGCTAATTTCATCCATTGAAGTAAACTTTTAATCATGCTTTGTAAAAAATTAAATTAAATATGGTCTAAATATGTGTTCTAGACATGCAAGAAAGTTGCTATAGCTATTTCATCCATTGATTTACTGATGACTACAAGAATATTAATTTCATCCATTGATTTACTGACGACTACAAAAATATACTGGCATTAATTCAGGTCATCCCATCAAAAAGATTAATTGAGAAAATGATTAACTCGTCAATTCTAATAGAGGGGATGCCTATCAACATAACTAGGAATTATTATAAAGTTATATCCACTTTCCAAAATTATAGTAAGCAAAAAAATTATGATAAACAAAAAAAATTATAAATTGAAATATACACTGCCCAAGATACCAAAATCCATCCCTAAAAATCTTAGGATTTTCAATTGAAATATATACTAGCCAACACCCCAAAATCCATCCCTAAAAATCCTAGGATTATAAATTGAAATATAGACTGTCCAACCCACCAAAATCCATCCCTAAAGATCCTAGGATTTTATTAGAAGTGTACCCACCCTAACCTTAACCTTGATTGTTTTCTAAAACATAGATCTTCTTAATATTATAAATATATAGCCAGTTCATCCAATCGATAAAGTTGTGGAATATGTGAATTACAATGGCAAGAATATGTGGATATTATTAATGTAATGTTCTACATGTATAGCCAGTCCATCCAATCGATAGAGTTGTGGAATGTGAATTCCAATAGCAAGAAGATAGATTTTGATGGATAAAAATAGTTGTGGAATGTGAATTGCAATGGCAATCAAATTTGGGATTGATGATTTCTTTGTTCTTTTATTATTTTATGAAAATTTTGTTTATCTTTTTTAATGAAAAAAAAATCATCTGATAAATTTTAATCTTGATGGGAAAAAATTGTGTTAATTAAAATTGAATCTACCCGCTTAAATTTTAATGATGATGGAAAAAATTATATTAGTTAAAATTTGATCAATCCTAAACATCTCATACGTTTTGTGTCACTCTAAAGTTTTATGGCACTGTAACTCCTTCCTATAAGATTTGAAATAATGTCAATCCATACTCGATAAGATTTGAAATAGTGTTCTTGAAAATATTCCAATTAGATCCTACACAAACTCAAACTCATTAATCCATACTCGATACTGTGTGAAAGAATAATAAAAAAATTACCTAAAAATATAAAACCTTACATACTATCAAGCTTCACAAATTGTTCGCTGTTTAATACTTCGCGTGCACCAACGCGAAAGCACTAGGCAAAATGACAACTGAAACTTTCTAAAGAGCAAAAAAAACTAAGAATCCAAATAGGTTTGTTTGGATGGTTTTGTTTGGATAGTTAGAATCCAAAGAGAGCAAAAAAAACTAAGAGTCCAAATAGATTTGTTCGGATGGTATGAGGTCATACGATACACAGTCTTGCGATGAAGCTTTGATGGCTATTGACTGCTCACTGTAACAGAAAACTAACAGAAATCCCCAAACAAACATAAATGCTTGTTGCCAACGTTATATAAATGGGCAGTAAGATTACAGCAATACATGCTAGTTACCAACGTTATATAAATGGGCAGTAAGATTATAGCAATATTAAGAGAGTTACAAAGTTTTACATAGTTTTACTTACGGGGTACTATTATACCAAGTGTATTATATTAGGAAACATATATTAAGAAAAAATAACATAATATATTGGGGATATATAGAAAGAGGGTTAAAGGTTTTTATATTAACAGGTTTAATGGAGCTCGAAGTAAATCAAAAAATATAAAAAAATTATAAAAAATGTTAAAGAAAAAATGGATACCTGACATATTTAGTGGAAGTAAGGATTTTTTAAATTGGGAAAGTGTATTGGGTTAGTATTAGGAGGGATTAATGTGATATTTAGAGTTATTTTCTAATATGTAGTCAAGTTAAGGGCACTGTTTAATATGTTATGAAGGCACATGATATGTCAAAGATTCATTAATAAAGCCTCAAGAAGAGTTTATAAGTTAGGAAATATATATCAACTAAGCTTTCTTTAAATTTAATATGTTTTGGAGTGTTTTTCAAAATAAATTAGACAAAATTTTTCTATTTATTGTTTAAAATGAGTTTTTGATAATATATATGAATTCGACACCCTAAAAAAATATTTGAACATTAATATTATAGAGTTCACAACTCATTTGTGATACTACCAAATTCCTATAAAATTCTATATAAATTAATTAAAAAAATTTATTCAAATACTGTCACATTTCTTTTAAAAAATCACCAAATTCCTTTAAAAAAATTCACCGTCCTAACAAAATCACAGCCTTATTAGACAAAGCCGAAATTATTGTCATGGAAACTAACCTGATGCTGACGAAGTAGTGATGGTGTACGCAACGCATACTCCATACAATAAGAAATACTGAACTAATCCACACAGCCATGCTTTTCTTTCACCTCAGTAGCATTACAAGCAAAATAAGTCCACCAGTGTAAAAAACTCGCTGTGGAAATAGATAGTATATAGAAAGTAACTCACTGTCGAAATAGATAGTACTTAGAAAGTAAGTAACAATAGATCTAATCATGAGAAGATATAGCACCAAGATTGACTCGTACGGCACCCTGTAGGTTGGGATTTTTACGGAGAAAATCCCAAAAACACAAAAATTCATGCACACAGAGGCAATGCTCTGTTTCTTTTACTCCGGGATCTTTTTGCACAGAGGAGCTTTTTAAAAAAATTACTGAACAGAGTATTCCACCACCATAAAATGATTTCTATTCATTAAAACAAAATTACTAATACATATTCATCCTCTTTCACTCAGAGTGATTCACCAAAACATTTTAACCAAATTACTCTGTCTCCTTTGAAATTTTACACCACTGTGTGTAAATATTTCATTTACATTCACCACTGTGTGAAAACAAAAATTACAGGGATTTACAGTTTTACCTTTTCACTGCTGTGTGAAACAATTCATGGTTTTACATACAAAACCTCCCCTGATTTTCTTCTTTCACCTCTCGGGCTTTTCTCCTGCACTGCTGTGCGTTTTTACATTACTTACTTCCCCTGCATTACAATGCTTATTCAAAAAAAACTTGTTTTCGCACTACTGTGTGATCCTCTCATACCGGTCCCATTTTCCACCAACTGTACGTTTCACCATTTCTTCACACAAGTCAACGGAATAATAAACATAATACATATCTTATGCACTGCTGTGCATACATCCTCTTTCACCATTTCTTCACACAAGTCAACGGAATAATAAACATAATACATATCTTATGCACTGCTGTGCATACATCCTCTTTCACGCTGCCTTGTTCTTTTTCTTCTACACACTGCTGTGGGTTTCATTGCGAACAACAAAAACCATTACATGACAATACAATTTCTTGTGCCATACTGCCGTGGATAAAAAAACAATATAATTAAAAACATTTACCAACATTCTATGACCTCAATTAATTTCATTAATTATTTCAACATGGCGGTCACTTAATTTAGTGAGCGTTGCATACGGTTTTAACAGTGATATGGAGGTCAAAGAAAGAACTTTTACTTCACGTAAGTCATGGCGTAGACCTGTACGCAGCCCTGGTTCAATCAGACGGTGGACAACATTGCCTTTAATCGGACGGTTGCAAGCAATGTCGGGCGGACTTTTCTGACTGACCTTTATCGTCCGATAAATGTAAGAGGGTGATGTCACCCCACCTCCACGTGTTTGCTCCAAATCTTATCGGAGTCATTTGTATGGAAACCATCTGCAAACCAAAAGCGGACCGATGAGGTTACTAGCGGTTTGTGGTTTTTACTGAGTGGTTTCCCGCGCGCGGTTGAAATTACAAATTCAACACTCCCCTTTAATTTCAACTGTTGGGCATTCGGTCATACCCAGACACTTCCTCACATAGAGGGATTCACCAACTGCTTATGATGCAGTTCCACAAACAACAAAATAGTCTTCTTCTTAATAGAGGGATTAACTTGAAACTGTGCTTAAGAACACCTTCCTCATGACAGAGGGATTCACCATAACAATGTGCTGAAGAACACCTTCCTCTTGACAGAGGGATTCACCTGTGACTATGTTGAAAAGCATCATCCTCTTGATAGAGGGATTTACCATGTGTATGCTAAAAAGCATCTTCCTCTTGACAGAGGGATTTACCATGACACTGTGCTGAAAAGCACCTTCCTCTTTAACAGAGGGATTCACTGAGAACTTCACTTCCTCTCACGGAGGGATTACTACCAAACACTGCTTTAGATGCAATTTCAAAACAAATCATTCATTGCACTGTTGTGCATACTCATTACATTGTTCTTTTATGCTGCTGCATATTCTCCGCTGCACTGTTGTGCCATCTTCTTTGTTGCGTCTACCCCACACTGTTGTGTCTACACTTGTTGTTTTGTTGCTTCACTTCACTTACATTTCTTTGCAAACTCTGCATTGTTGTGCATTCTCCAAAGACAGAATACTCTGTCTTTTCTAAAACAATTACTCTGTCCCACCTTACAAATTTACACTGTTGTGTGTAAACATTTCTTACATTCACTGTTGTTGCATATGTTTCATTTCAATTCCATGAACAACACATTCACTATACTTACATTCACTGTTGTAAAGGAAAAAATTTCTTTTACATCTGTTGTTGTCCATTACCTTTCATTTCTTCAACAAAAAACTTCATGCTGCTGCATTTTCTTATTTGCATTGTTGTGTAAAAACACACTTCTTCACTCTCTCTTAGTTCTGGTTTCATTTTCTTCGCACTGTTGTGCTTCTCCTTCTTGCCATCACACTGCTGCCTTTTCTTATGCACTGTTGTCCATACCCATAACCATAGACTCTGTCATCCCTGGGTTTTTATTTGCTGTTGTGTTGCCTCTGCAATTTGCACTGTGGCTGTCTTTTGTTTCATCATATTGTTGTGTGCCCATACACTAACTCTTTACTCTCCATTACTTGCACATAGAGAGAAATCATACTCATGTTGTTTTGCGTTGCATTCTCCACACAACAAAAAAAATAACACGGGCTGCTGCCTTTTCTTTTTACACCTTTGCTTCACACAATCTTAGTCTTCATTCATATTTTTTTTTTTTTACACAATGCACTGTTGTGCGGTTCCTTTCATTTTTCTGCTGCCACACATTATCATTCACCCATGTGCATTAAAAATCTGTTGTCCCTGTTTCTCTTTATGCATTTCTTTGCATGCTGCTCCATAACAAAAAATTCAAAAAAAACTGTTGTTTTATGTTCTATCTTCCCACTGCTGTGAGGGTCTCAATGCTTTGCATACTTTTCTTATTGCGCTGCTGCACTTCACATTTGAGCGCTGCCTCTTTTTCTTCTCTGCTTTTATGGCAGATTTAACTTCATATTTTTCCCTTATAAAAGGTCTTCATCAAAGAGTGACTGTTAAGACAGTTCAACAACAAAAAATTACAAACTCCCCTTTAATGTGTGCTTGTCTTCTTTTGGCAGACTCTTCTCAAAACAAATTTAGATCCACTGGGGAGTTCAAGGGATTTTCAGATTGCCTTTCCTTCCTTCTCCATACTTGTGTAACTTTCTTCTTTTGCATGGGTCTAGCTTGTGTAAGAACCCATGTCAAGTTACAATCTCGTGCCATATGCCCAAAGTTATGACACTTAAAACATTCAACATTTTTCATGAATAAAAATTCATGATTTCTTCTTGTGAAATTATTTCTTGGAGATTGTCGGGGACCACAACATCTATCTCCATGAAATTCTCTACAGTGTTTTGCCATATGACAAAAGTTTGAACAAGAATAACAATAACCAAAAAATGAACTTTGGTACCTGGGAGATGGAGGTTTCCTTGATCTACTTCTGAAGCCTTGCTGCCTTGAGATCCTTTGATGATCACCATTGCCTCTTGCCTTTTTCCATCAGCTACATTTCTTCTTGGAGCTGGTTTTCTACTTGGAGCAGGATTTCTTCTATGGCAGCCTTCATTTT
>APFE030621858.1:125445-140624 GCA_000404065.3 Pinus taeda
ACACTTCAAAGAGCATGAACCTGCTCTGTCACCATCAAAGAGCCTGGACTAGCTCTGATACCACTGTTGGGGATTTTTAAGGGGAAAATCCCAAAAACACAAAAATTCATGCACACAGAGGCAATGCTCTGTTTCCTTTACTCCAGGATCTTTTTGCACAGAGGAGGTTTCTAAAAAAATTACTGAACAGAGTATTCCACCACCATAAAATGATTTCTATTCATTAAAACAAAATTACTAATACATATTCATCCTCTTTCACTCAGAGGGATTCACCAAAACATTTTAACCAAATTACTCTGTCTCCTTTGAAATTTTACACCACTGTGTGTAAATATTTCATTTACATTCACTGTTGTGTGAAAACAAAAATTACAGGGATTTACAGTTTTACCTTTTCACTGCTGTGTGAAACAATTCATGGTTTTACATACAAAGCCTCCCCTGGTTTTCTTCTTTCACCTCTCGGGCTTTTCTCCTGCACTGCTTTGCGTTTTTACATTACTTACTTCCCCTGCATTACAATGCTTATTAAAAAAAAACTTGTTTTCGCACTACTGTGCGATCCTCTCATACCGGTCCCATTTTGCACCAACTGTGCATTTCACCATTTCTTCACACAAGTCAACGGAATAATAAACATAATACATATCTTATGCACTGTTGTGCATACATCCTCTTTCACGCTGCCCCTGTTCTTTTTCTTCTACACACTGCTGTGGGTTTCATTGCGTATTCAATGAACAACAAAAACCATTACATGACAATACAATTTCTTGTGCCATACTGCAGTGGATAAAAAAACAATATAATTAAAAACATTTACCAACATTCTATGACCTCAATTAATTTCATTAATTATTTCAGCATGGCGGTCACTTAATTTAGTGAGCCTTGCATACGGTTTTAAAAGTGATACGGAGGTCAAACAAAGAACTTTTACTTCACGTAAGTCATGGCGCAGACCTGTACGCAGCCCTGGTTCAATAGGATGGTGGACAACATTGACTTTAATCGGACGATTGCAAGCAATACCGGGCGGACTTTTCTCATTGAACTTTATCGTCCGATAAATGTCAGAGGGTGATGTCACCCCACCTCCACGTGTCTGCTCCAAATCTTATCGGAGTCATTTGTACGGAAACCATCTGCAAACCAAAAGCGGTCCAATGAAGTTACTAGTGGTTTGTGTTTTTTACTGAGTAGTTTCCCGCGCGCAGTTGAAATTACAAATTCAACACTGTACCAAGTTTTTCTTTGATGCCCATGGACTGGATCTGGGAACCTGTAACAATCCACCAGCAAGAAAGTGGAATACAATGTGATAAGAACAAAGATGATCATGACTACCGGCCCTGCAGTCTATCCGAACTGCGTGACAGCCCATGACAAGGATAACAAGCCTCCACCCCCCTATCACTGATGTAATTATGTAAGCCACAACCGTCCATAGGGTCCCTGTTTACCCAAATTCATATACAAACTTCAAAATCCACGGTAATTTTTATAGCAACTATAGCATATGAAAACAATCTAGTTGAATATACAAAATTCCTAGCGCATGGTCTAAAAACATTGAAGAGAAATGCAGTGGAAAAGGAATTAAGGGATGCTTGAATACCTGTTCTGGTTATTTCCACTGCACCGTCATATTCACATGCATTGGAAAGTGAATAATGGTGTCTTTTCTTATCATTCATGGAATTCGTCCTCCACGGTGTAACCCCTCACTCTCTTTCTGCAAATAAATATATAACAAACACCTTGATGTGTGTTTTTACCTTTTTCTTAATACTTTTAGATTGGCCAAACTCAGATATGGAGCTTAATCTTGATGAACCTAAAGAAAATTAAATCGGCTAATCTTTATAAATCTAAAGAAAATTGAACCTATGTTTGTTGAATGTGGATATTTTTCTATTTTTTTTTCCTTATTTTTAACATCTTAATGGGCCAAACTCCTGTATAAAGCCTAATCCTAACTAACCCAAAAAAAATAATTCACTTCTCATAATAAAAGGAGCTTCAATCAATCAACTAGACTACCTATCATCAAGACTAAATATAAACTCTTTGTGGTTAAACATTTATAGATTTATTTATAAGATTTACTGGATTGGAATCTTGTGGTGTATAACCCTCAGAACAAAGGACTATATACATTTTTTCAATTTTTACACGTGATGAGTGAGTTGGTGATTTTGCACCAAGTGTAACCTAAAAAGTATGAACCAACGTACAATTTATAACTTTTTCTAATGCATTTTTATTTATGAAACAAACCCCAAAAATAGCAATGTGTTAGGTTCATGCATGGAATGACGATGCACCCTGTAAATTTATAAGATGCACCACTATTGGTGCTAGTCAACGTTCTCCACGTTCTCGAGCACATTACGAGGGTTCTCCAGCACATTGCCAGGGAATTCTCTTTTTTTTTCAAACACAATAGATTTTTTGGGCTAATTTGTAGTTTTAATCCAGAAAGAAACATAGAGATTACATGGACATTTTCTGGTGGTGTGACATTTTTGACATGTAATTGAGAAAAACAAATTTCACCATTATTTGAGAAATTTGGAAAGCAACACAGTGAGCAAGGTACACAAGGATGGTGAAAAAGAGAAGCAGCGACATGGGGGCACTTGCATGAGATAAGAGTGGCATCAGTACTTCAGATGTAACCAACATTGTAGATGGTAAAAATGGAATTTACGATCGGGAGACTTTTTTTTATATAACCCTCCTTCGGTGCGTATTTTAACCACACCAGTGAGTCAAATATCCAATAACGTAGTTTTTTTTTTAATTTAAAAACCTATAGTGGTGATTTTGTTAAGGCGCACTGGAGAATTCTATTTCATGCATAGCAGTGGTGCTTTGTTGGATTATAGCACCACACTTTTAAAAATAAATTAAAAAAACTGCCTAGTGGTGCTTTTTAGAAGACACATCGAGGCATGTATTACATGAACAACATTGGTGCTTCATTGGAATATAGCACCACAATTTTTTTTTTAAATTAAAAACCATAGTGGTTCTCCTTATATGTATGAACAAGGGCATTTTTCTACAAGAAGGGAACCGGTGTTGTGGGTGTATATAGCACTCATAGTTTTTAAAAGTTAACCTTTTTTTGGTGCTATCGATTATGCAAGCACTAGTGCGTTGTGTTATTTAGGGAACCGTGTTTTTTTATTTTGTACAAATAAATCCGCCATGGTGCACCATGTTCTATTCAGAACTGGTGCTTCTTTCGATAGTAAAGCACGAGTGTGTTTTTATATTGTAGACACATCTTCAAAGAACATCCACCTCTGCTACAAACATATTTTTGGGCTACTTTTATATAGGTTTCGGAAAAAACCTCCACTAGAAGGTAATTTCCTTGTAGTGAAAAATTTTGTATATCATATAGATTGAAGCTATTGTATTATATCATATTTCTTAGCATGATTTATTTTGAATCTAAGGGGTCAATTTTTTCTTTTTTTGTAATAATGTGTTCATGATTATAGAAATATTAGAAGTATGATGGTGCTCATTCTTGTGAAATTTGGTTTTCACATACAAGATGGAAGCTTAGTTACCTTTGATGGACTCTTCATGTATATGAAGAGTTCTCCCAAATTCTTAAATTTCTCCATAATCCATGTGGTCAAATCATAGATAATAGCAGAGTTTCCAACTCTTAGAATTCTGTATTTTAAAACCTATAAATAATTTATCCAAAATACCCTACTAGGAAGCCTGCTAGACTCCCTACCTTCCCCAAATTGTATGGATTAAATTGTCCAAATTCACGCAAATTTAAGAGAATAGAACCGCAACTATAGATGTCCAAAATATTTTCAAGGAAAAATCACCTATAATTCACTCCCAAATAATTGTAGGAACAGATTCCATAACAAAACTAGCAATATAGAGTGGTATAAAATGCAATTAACAAAACAAAACCAATAGTACAAAGATAAACAAACTCCACAAATTCACACATATTGATAAATTTATGATAGTTTAATGGAGATTCCACCCACGAATGGAACTTGAGCAAGGTTACCTCAACAACAATTCAATAAAACCAACCAAAATTCACACATATTGAGAAATTTATAATATTTTAATAGAGATTTCGCCCAGGAAATGGAATTTGAGCAAGGTTACCTCAACAACACTTCAATAAAACCAACCAAAATATAAGACAAACTCTTAATAGGTGGAATCCCAATATGGACACCTTACTTCAAATAGCTTTTCAATCTCCCAAATCAAAATCCATTATCCCATGACAATGCCTATGATAAGTCTCATTACAGGATTCAAAGGGGGAGCCAAATTAAGTTTAAGCATGTGATGATGGTATGCGCAAACTTGCTTTCCAATCTATGCACCTCATATGGATTCCAAAGTATTTGATATTGTGACATATGTTGTTCCATTAAGACATTATTTGCCCCTATTTGAAATGGATGCCCTGGAATTTTGGCAACAATCTCCAATGTGGTGGAAACATTTTTGCCTCAAATCCAAGGTAAGCAAGTATATATGACAAGTGTTTAATAAAATGTTTTATGAAGAAATGTTTGAAAAAATACATGCTTGTCAAGCTTTATGTTACAATCCTATTATTGAAAACTTCCCTAGGCTTGAAACTAGTAGAGAGAGATCCAATTTCATGGTAAGATTCAATATTATGGTCAATTCTATCCCTCGGAAGATAATAATTTTGTGGGTGATTGATACTAATTAGGTAGTAATTTAAATTAATTGCAAGTTAGAGTAGATAAGGAATCTTTATGGTATAACAACACCTTCTATACAAGGGTAAATGATCTGTAAATTGTATAATTGAAGAATATCAATTCCATCAATGTAGATCTTTGATCTTTGTGGAATATTAAAATTTAATGTCTATGTAATATGAAGTCATCCTCAATTGAAAGTTTAAATTGAGTGCAATATGAGATTTTAACTTCTCTACTAGTATTTGTCAATGAACATGAATGGGCTCCATTTTGTATGTAGTTGTAAGGCTTGGTTTACTTGTTTGTGATGCTAAGTCCAATGGGCAACAAAAATTTCAAATGAGCTTTACAATTCTATTATTCTAGCTAAAAAAAGCAATCTATCTCTTTAAATGTCAATCCCACATTGTATAGACAACACATCCAATTTAGAAATCCATATACAAAAAATATACTTTTATATGTTTGCAAATATGGGTGGCTACAAGTTATCACCACATCATAATCACATACTACAACACTATGGCCTTTTGACTTGCAAAATGCAAGAGGATGGTTGTGCAAAAAGAATCATGTTAACATTAAACTAATAATTAATCAATTTAAGGTAATATTCATGTTAGAATTAAACTAATAATTAACCAATTTTAAGGCAATATTCATGTAAATTCATGTGCAAGTAACACACACAAAAGGACACCATAACAAAAGTAATTAACTACCTCAATACAATCACATGACAACTAACCAAGTAATGGACAACAAGGATAATAAGAATCATGTTAGCATTAAATTAATAATTAATAAATTTAAGGAAATATTCATGTTAGCATTAAACTAATAATTAATAAGTTTTAAGGCAATATTCATGTAAATTCATGTGCAAGGAACACCCACAAAAGCACACCATAACAAAAGTAATTAACCACCTCAATACACTCACATGACAACTAACCAAGTAATGGACAACAAGAATTACTGTGGAAAATTGATTAGAGAAGGGTGAACTATACATAAATTTTGTGTATTGTTCCTCACTAATAGGAAATTTTTAGATGTCCATAACACAACAACAATATTCACTTAGTTTGAGATATAATCAATATCTTCTTCTCCTTTGATCATCAAGAATATTGCTTTCTTGAGCTCTCATCTATGTTATTACCCTTCTTCATTTTTGTCTTATGTTCCATGCAATCCTCTTCTTCATCACAACTTTCTTTTTTAGTGGGGTTGACTTAGAAATAAAACCATAAAAATGGTTCATTTCAACTTCCAAGGGTTTTTTGAACATATTCTAAACTTTGTTGAAAACAATTAAATCACTATTATAAAGTTTTTGAAGAAATTTTGACGAGTATCTAATTTGGATTCTGCCTATTTATAGTGCTTACAATAATTCAACTCTTATTTTGGCTGCAACTACATGGAGAAATATTGGGGCCTATGGTACCCACGTATTCAAAGTTAGTTTCCTCCAAAGGATGTGATATGATTCAATCCCTCTCCTCCTTACTATTATCAATCCTTACATAAAGGAGAAATAAAAAGGTTCCAAAACTAGAGATCTTGATTCAACAACCATTTGCTATATTTATATGAAATATCTCCACTAAGTTATTCTTTTAATGGGTTTTGGCTTTACACATAAAAACTATAGCAATGGATCTACTCAAATTTTATCAATTAATATGAGTTATTCCAAAAAATTCTTTATTATTCAATTTACTCATCACAATCATTATCAAAATATTCTTAAGGAAGAACGCGGGTTTCACGGAAGAGCAAGCATCTTTATTCGTTACTTGAATTTCACCCATAACTCACAAATTCACCTCTCCATCTTTAACATCTAACCCTTTAAAAATATTGAGAATATTCTAACCAGCCAAATATTAAGTAAATAAAATTATATTCTTTTATTTATGCTCAAATATATAGAAATTAACTCGAATAAATTTCTTTGAACCTTAATCTTTGAAATTAACCTTAATAAAAGTCTTTGAATTTTTGTAAAAAATAACCTCAGCGAAGGTCTTCCAAAAAAACCAAAGTAAATTTCAATAAACTAAAATCTTAGGTTAAAAAAATACAATATTTTACTAACAGGAATTTTGAATATTGTTAAAAACTAACCTTAGCAAAGGTCTTTCCAACCAAATAAACAAAATGAATTTCAATAAACTAAAAGCTTCGATTACGAAAATGCAGAATTTTATTATTAAATATGCTAACAAGAATTTTGTCTCCATGTGAGAGCTCACTTGCTCTCACCCAAATATGAAAGCATGTCACCTTCATGAGCCAAAAAAAAAATTGATAACCATATGAACAACTACTCTTGGAGAATGAAGTTGATTAAAATACAAGTTTCACCTATATGAATTTAAAAAATGATATTAACAAAAAATCAAAAATCATATTTAAAAATTAAACCCACCCTTGAAGTTAATTTTAGAAATGGATATTAATCTTAGAACCCAAAACATATTTAGCAAGGAGGGTTGTAGAGGCAGCAAGTCCCTGTCAAGAAGTAGTATAGGAACTTCATTATCTAGGGAACAAATAAGCATAGGAAATGAATAAAAGCTCATGGATATAGCATGTTTGTAGTTGTTTTGACCTCAACAAGTCCCTACCCCGCCCCAACGCTAAATTAATGGACTTGCTTCGTGGCGAGATACGTCAAGTCCCTACCCCACCCTAACACTAATTGAATGGACTTGCTTCATGGTTAGATACTTCAAAATGAAACTTGTCTTCATGCCTCCAACGAAGACAACCACGTGGTGAGGGACTAAACCAAAACAGAAAAAGTTGTTTCATCCTCTCGAAAATATCAAAGTGAGTTTCCTATGTGCTTGCCTGCGCTGGTGTGTTTGCGTCCAGAGAAGCTAAGAGAGCCTTTAAACTTGGCCTATCACTGACTTTTTTTTACTTCAACTCAAGATGAAATTCCTGCATAAGTAAGATCCATTTTGAAATTCTCCCTGTCAAATATGATAAGTAAGATCCATTTTGCAGTTCTCCCTGTCAAATATGGATTTTAGGATAGAGACTTCAAAGGATCATCTCTACGTATGATTTCGAATTCCTGGTTGAGAACATAAGGCCTAAAGTTCTTAAGTGAGAAAACAACAACTTATTACACCAGCATCTGTGTTCTAGTTCCACTGGTGGTAGAGGTGAAGATAGCATAATTTTTTTGGCGGATGACTCAGTCCCGGAAGTTTACTGATTGGGATCCACGAGAACCATAGAAGGTAGCGGGTAAAGATCAAGTCCCAGGTGAAGCAGAACCATATGCAGATTGAAACCCGCCCAGTTAACCTCGCTCCTGCTCATTGAATTACTACGGCTTGGAATCTCTTCAGCTGCTTCACGAG
This sequence comes from Pinus taeda, assembly GCA_000404065.3. Lineage (NCBI taxonomy): Eukaryota > Viridiplantae > Streptophyta > Pinopsida > Pinales > Pinaceae > Pinus > Pinus taeda. The sequence continues at coordinate 133,577 of APFE030621858.1, forward strand.
ATCCTATCTTGAGCCTTCATCCAGAAGGCTTTAAATTCAAGGTAGAATTAATTCTTTTGATTAATTTAATAAAATCGAGCTTTAGGTTCTCTCCTGAAGCCCTAATTAAGGCTATGAAGCTCGAAGATGGGTGTACAATCCATTAATGACTAAACTGGTGAAGAAGAAGAATCTTAAACTACTTTACTAAAATGCTTGAATAGTTCTGCATTCATCCATGCTTTGATCAAGAAATCTTAATTACTAAATTGTTTGCATACAGTATTTTGCTTGGACTCAACACAATGCTACATCTTTTTCCATTTTCATTGCCACTCTCATTCATCTAGTTAATTGGGTTGACCTCTCTTGTTATGATGATTAGGGCATGAACTGCATGTTGATGTTGTGTTGTATGTACTTTGATTGGTAGTGAGTGGATCAGGTTATTTCATTGTAGCAGATAAGACCATTCTTAGGCCTGCATGGAGAAATGCCTTCCATGAACAAATGGAAAATAGACGTGAAGAACAAAGGTCTCTACGGCTTAAATTTATCATATTATTTTCTCTTTTCTAAATAATTTGAAAATTTCTCTGTAATTATGTACTCAAAAGGTGGCATAAAAAGGGGGAAAAAAGGAACTGATAACCGACCTGATAAATTTCATACTAACAACAAACTGATCCTGCAACATCCTGGCACACTCATCGCACATACTAACCAACACCTCGTTTCTCCTTCCAATGATATCAGTATTCATGGAATGAAAGATATACACAGATACTATGAATGCAACCAGAACCCATATAGCCAATGCCTTTGTGTGCCATGTTTGTCCAATTTATGGATAGACTGGCGAATTCTTCTTCTTTGCAGAATGACAGTGAAATTTTATTAGATTAATATAGTAGTTGCAGTTTAACCTTAGCCCACGTTCTATTTTTCGACACTAGCTTCCAACCTAAAGCAATATAAACTAAACTTACAGTGAAATATTAGCATCTTCTAAGCCATGGAGTGGAAGCTATGCTAAATTATTGTATTGAGATATAGAACACATGGTAGTTCTGCAAATAAACTGCCTCCATCTTTATTAGAAATTATCAAAGGGCATGGAGAGAATTCCATGTACTAGTATCCTCCATTGTAATGGGTGCCAATCCTTTCACTTCAACGGGCCATCTGACCCAGAAGCCTAGTCTAATCGAGAAGCTTGGTCTAATCAACATCCTTCCTACTTATTAGACTTCACAATACTACTCTTTCGCGGCTGAAAGGACCACACCCACCTGGGATTCAATATGGGGTTAGTATCATTGCAACGACAGTATCCAAAAGCCCACACAGAGAAAAGGTTGACCTTAAATTCAACCAGCAATGTATGTTATCCTCGAACGTGGTTTCTTTCTTTGGCGATGATCATTCTTGGCGCAATTAGGAGCACTCAATAAGCAAAATGGAGACATCAATACCGGAATGGACGAATTTATAAAACTAGAATTTCATTACCACATGAAAAAGCAAAAGCAGTAAATGTACAATGCATGTTTAGCACTGGCCATATAATGAAATCCACGAAATTGGTATAAAAGAGAACCAATCTCAAGAAGCGTAGTGCCATAATAACAAAATAACAAAGCTAAATTGAGATATGTATATTGTTTTGCTTGTCAAATTTTGATATCTTTTCCTTCAAATTGGTTGTGTCTATCCAAAAAATCCTGTCATCATCTTAGAGGATATGCATCTTCCTCTGTGATATGAGTCACTGTAGAATTTTCTCGTTGTCATTAATGGATATCCAGGGCGCCATGCCACTAATTACTATGCTTCAGCCCAAGATAGAGAGCAGGCCATGCCAAATCACGCCAGACCATACAACTAATAATGTCCCCCTCTAATTTCCCTGCATACAACATGGTTAGTACATGCCAGAGATGCCATGTGGTAGCATCATATGTTGTGCAACCAACCACCATGTGGTCTAGCCAGCGACATGTGTTGTTATTGTGTTGTGGAAACGACATGTGTTGTCGTTGTGGCTTGTGGATTACTGCTTATCAGAGATATTATAAGACATAGTATATATAATAATTTTCATAGCATGTTCCTCACCAACATTTAATGCCCTGGATTAATGTTAGCATTAGTTTCACTAGCAAGTAGCATTTACCAGCACTAGCAAGTAGCAAACAAATAAACCATGATAACCTATGCTTTTGTCTCTGCTTTTGCCTCCCCGCCTCAGGAAGAGGCCAAGTAGGAAGGAAAATCTATATGCGCTTAGAAAGCTTGATTATACTTGATCAGCCGAGACATAGAAATAGCTCAACTAATACTAACCTCCGATTGTCGATTACTAATGTCCTAGTCGGGCCTACGGTAGGGACTAAAAATTAAAACAACCCTCAAGATATTATAAAGAAGCAATGAATATTGAGATTTTGCCTTTATGGATTAATGAAACTTCACCACGAATGAAAAGGATAGAATGTAACAATGTAAACTTTGAAACGGGAACCCATACTATTACCCGTTTTGTAGAGATAGCAAAAACATGACTCGATTTCAAAAAGGGGTTATGTAAAACACACATGTGCTTTTTAAAACTTAATTTTTGGCACTATAATTTTTTTATGTACATTGCGTTTTATGATGGTAGTGTTTCTTATGCTAATTTAAAAACGTGGTAATTCTGCACCAGACTCTTTTTTTAAAATGTTTATTTTTTTTAAACTTTTTTTATTTTCCTAATGTATGAAATGTAAAATAATTATTTTTGTAAACGTTAATAAATTTTTGAGTGGTCTTCTTTTCAATATTTCTGTTTTTTTAATTTATTTTTTTGTAGTGACAGTTTTTAATTGTTAGCATATTAAAAAAGAAGGTTGATAATTTTGACTTTTCAAATATCTACATATGTATACATTGGTAATTAATTTTTCAATCCACAAGAAATAATTGTTTCTAAAAAACAATATTTTCTAACAATTGACATAAAAATAGACATTTTTAACATAAATATAGTTAAACAACTACACGTTTTGATAATTTTTTGCTACAATTGACATGCGAAAATCACAATTTTTATACGAAAATTTTAACTAAAAATAGTTAAATAATAGTTTCTTTTATGAATTTCATATCAAAAAAATAATAATAATCACTTTTTTCTTCAAAAAATAATGGTTAACTTAAAAATTAATGCGAAAATCACATATTGCAAATATTCAATGCATAACAACCTCAATTGAGTGTATATTCTTCTCATAAAATGTCAAAGTCAAAACATTGCAAGTATAACTACTTAATAGTTACAAAAAATGAGCTTGATTTCCAAGCATAACTTAAATTTAATCAACAATGTCATGTAATCCAAACTCTTCGTCCTCTAGAGTTTCATTATTGTTTTCTTCCTCAATATTTTATGCTTCCTTTTGCTCATTTTCATCTTCTAATGGATCTTTCATGTCTGCTAATCTCCCAATGTATGTCTTTCCAAACATCCCATGTAATGGTGGCTGAGGTTCTTTTTCCTTTTTTGCGGCACGTGATTCACTAAAGTCCCCTTTCTTCAACCCAATTTCTTGCATTGCATCTGGAAGAAATTGAAGAGCATTAATTATTTGCTGAATGAAATTGCATTCTAATGGATCTTTTTCAATTGCAATGCAATTTCTTTCTTTTTGAAGGCAACATGCTAGTGTTGTACCTAGTTATCAAGCACAAAAGAAATAATGAAGTAAATTAGTACAATGACATATTAATTTTAAAAATAACTTATTGAAATTCAATTCTATATAATAAAACTTACCTGAGCTAGAAAATAAATCCAGAACCCAATCTCCTTCATTTGAACATATGTCTATAAGATAGTTAATCAATATTTGTGACTTTTGATAAATGTTAAATATCTCTCCTTTTGCTTCTTTGTCTTCATATGTTAGTTTTCTCACAACAGCATCATAACTCAGTATTTGGGTATGACTCTTTCCGTCCACCCGATTAAAAATCATAGACATACAGCTATCATCTTTTGCCCAACTATCAATATGAATGAACTCACAATCATTTATAAATACTTGATCATCACGGTTAAGAAGATTTGAATTTTGCCTGTAACATGAAATAGTAAAAGTTCAATCAACTTGTACATAAATGAATTTTTCAACATTAATCATATATACATTTTAAATGTCTTACCATGTAAACTGCATCCTTGAATTTGCTTTCCCTTTGAAGCTTGACAATATCATTGTCAATTGTGTGTATGAATGAAATGTCACAAATCTCTATAATGGTGATGATGTGACTTCTACAAATCCCGCAACCAGTTTACTAAAATCTTGATGAGTATAAGGGTCACTATCATAGTCACTATTTGGAACATTGAAACCATGGGGAATATCTGCAATAGCTAGGGCATACTCCCTTTTAGGTATGAGTTTAGCAATGTCTTCACAGTCACCTTGTATTACTTCATATTGAATAGTGTCTAGCCCATTCCAAATGAAATGAGTAAGAGTTGGATCAAGTTCAACATTCTTAGCATGTTTCTTCCTCAGTCTTTCGGTCTTTATTTTTTCAATAAAGGTTCTGAAGCTAGTTGGCGCTCCATTATCATCCTTCTTCATCTTTTACAAAATAAACAAATATATGTGTAAGTTATACATTAAAAATAGTACACAGATGAATAAAAACGAATGTGTAAATCAAGATACCTTTTTAAATGCAAGATAAAAAGCTTTTAATGTTGATGTAGAACTTGAATCTGGATAGTTGCGTACGACATCAACCCAACTATCTTCATTCAAAGATCTAACCATTTGTTCTTGAATTTTCATATAAACTTTGTGATTACATAGATAAAATAACAAAAAGTCAATATAATAATATGTATAACAAATACTACCAAGAACAACATGTTTTATTTAAAAGAAAATTATAATCTAGAAATAAACAAAAATAATTCAACAAACTTACTTTTGAAATTCCTCGGACATTTCCTCCAATGATAATTCACCTGACTTCACACGAGATAATATTGTTTTAACAATTTTTTCATCTTTCACTCCTTGCATTGCTCTCCAAGGTGTGATAGTCATACCTTCTGGAAGCTATTTCAAGTCAGGACCTAATTTACTGCCGCCACATATCAATGGCTTAGACTTTTTAACCTTTTGGTTTTTAATGCCAATGTTTTCCCACATGCTAAAAATCTCATCAATCAAGCTCCAAACATCTCCAGTTGTAAATGCCATTTGGAAGATGTTATCAACACCTCTAAATATGTCACTAGGAAGGTTGCGTTTTCCACTTTTTGAATTGGGTTTCTCCTCAATTTGATAGCCTATTTCCATACAACATTCCCTTCAGAAATTTGCAGTAACATTTATCCTATCCCCACCACTTTTTTCTTGAAATTCACTATGAATAAATCTAACCCTTTGGATGAAAGTCATAGAAATTTTATATTCATTATCTAAATTATGATCCCATGCCACTAACTTTGCTTCTGTATCCGATAAACCAGCGTAAATGCTACATTTCATTGTTTCAAAATGTGGGTTATTGGGATATTCCTCCATCAATTGTCTTTGAGCTTCTACAGAATGATTCCCCCCAAGCACATAATAATTGTATTCAAAACATTTTGATTTATCAAATGCTTCTTTGTTGGGAACTTGAACTGGATCAATAAGAAGCACATAATTAACCACATGAGCATATGGATTATACCTCATCAATGTCTTCAAGTTGTGAACATGCAGATGGTGTGTCTTTCTGACTTGATATTGACATTGTCCTTCACTTTCCTTATAGGTTTGTCTGACATTAAGCTGAAATGTACGACCACCATCAATTAAGTTTTTCTTTCTCAAATTCTGTCGAATGGCATTTTGTTTTGTTTTGATAATTCCATCCTCTAAATGAACTCCTGGTGTAACGATTTCTCTACTTTCTTTCGAAGTTTCACTAGGTTCTTCACTTCTAGTAATGACTACTTGAAAATCTTCAACTTTACTTTTCTTCGTCATAATATTCTCAACAGATTTATTTTTTAACGTTGTTACTTTTGGTCTTTTATGACTCTTCTCAATTCCAATGTCATCTTCAGTAACAACAACATATGCTTCACTGTCAGTTTCAACTTCATTGCCATCAAAAGCATCTTGTTTACCCTTGCTAGATTTTTCCACTAGAAGCCTTTTTTTCTGATCCTTTGGATGTAGTTTTGTAGCATCATCAATTACTACATTTTGCCTATTTTCCATATCTTCTTCTGACATTGAGTAAAAATCGCTGACAGCTTTCATGATATCACGCTCTATGAAATGAATGCCTCCCAACCTAATTGAGCAACTTTCAACAAATTTCTGCCAAATAAAATATCATATGTCAATAAAAACAAAATTAAAAAAATATAGGGAGACACTTTCAAGAAAACAAAATACAAATATAAATGACAATATTTACGATGTTTTGTTTCATCTCATTTACGATTTGTTTACACAACTTTGTAGATACCTCTCGCGTGTCATACAATGAATATGTTAGTTGATATTTAATCATTTCATGTGACTTGGGAGCTTTTGTAAGTATGTAAACAACTTTAGTGTCTGGTACCGAACACATATCTATGACTCTTCCCATCAGCTCAAAAATTCCATTTTCATTCGGTATATCAATATATAGATATATATTCACACTTTGACTTTTTGTTTCTTTCACATACCATATTCTTGATGGGAATTTCACCTCTTTTGAATTCTTCTAGTCTGAAATCATCTTCTTATCATTTGAGGCACTTGAAAGATTTGTAGCCATGAGCTCAGGTGGAGTTCGTTCACCAATATTTTTTGAAGATGCACCTTTAAGTGTCTTTGGTCCAGACATATTCACAGAAACATTCTTTGATGCCATTTTCCTAAAAAATAGAAACACAATTTAGTAAACAACGAAAACATATTAACTTAAATCCACAATGAAAATATACCCTAAATTTTTAATTTGTATCATCAGATAATTGAAATTAAAAAAATATTAACGCTACCCCCTACCTTCC
>APFE030621858.1:152037-184833 GCA_000404065.3 Pinus taeda
AAGCTGGGAGCTTGCCATCATTAATTGAATGTATTAAGAAATCATACATGCCAGAGCCTACTTTTGATGTGTTGGAAGAAACTGTTGACATGCGAAGGTTTATTATGGGATCATATGGAAAGGAGAAATGCATCGAACAACTTAATGACATTAGCTTCCAACATCAATTTCGTATCAAAAAAATTGATGGGAAAACACTAATATGGGGCAAGAAGTATTCAACTACTACAGAATGGGCACTGTTGTCAGGTTTGCAATTTTTTAAGTTCATTCCAAATCATCCAATATTTGTATCGAAAATATTGTTATTACAATTAGTTGATGAAGTTCATAATGCACGCAAACAAAATAGAGATATAAATTATTCTGATTGCCTAGAAGAGATAAAAAAATGTATTAGATATACATATGAGTACTTTGACATTGCTGATTCAGTTTGGTGGGAGTCATTTTTCAATAATCAAAGTGATATCATTTCAACAAGAGCAAATGAAGATATACCTTTGAAAAATCCATTTATTTGGCCACAAAATGTGTCGAATGCACATGAGGAAATAAACATTGTTGAACAGCAACAATCTCAAGGTATCATTAATTCTTCATAGGCAGAGAAAAGAGAGATGTATATTGGTTCCAGAAGATCTCGTGCACAAAGTGAAGCCATGGAAGACCTCTACAGAGGTTCAGTACAGGATATTAAGGAGGGTTGCATGATTGCAGTGCTAGCAGATGGAGATCTCAATGGCTATCCATTTTGGGTTGCTAAAGTTATAAAGGTATTTACAGAAAATGAGGATGTTACAAGTGTTGAAGTACATTGGTATGCCACAAATACACACCCATTCAATGGTGTGTATAAGCCAGAGATGGTAGTTGACAAAAAAAATGGCGAAAAGAGAAAAATAAAGGGTATGAATATAAATCATCGCTGCACATACATATTGAAATTGGAGGATGTTGACATACTTGTTTATGACTTCAATTTCACAAAGAGGGGAACTCTTCGCTTCAAGACAATAGAGATTCTGAAAAGGTTGTTACCAGAAGGAACATTATTGAGATGGGAGTCTGCTGAAACCAGTGGTAGAACTAGAAGAATTTTGAAACCTAAAATGATGGGCATGCATGTGGACTCAGATGGGGCACTAGTTGATGAAAGAGAAGAATATGGAACATCTTCATCAGCATCGAGTGACTCATCTGAAGACGCGAATTCTGATGGCATGCAAAAAAATATGAGTGATTTTGAATAATTTTTTAAGATAGTTTATGTAACTAATGTATGCATCGTCTCTTGAAATAAAATTTTTGATTTCCATATGGTGTTAAATGAGAAGTTATGAGACACTTTTATGTTGTTAGATCATTTTACTAGCACTTTTTTTAAATTTTGAAGATTGACCCTAGAAAAAAATCATCATTCCAGTATAATCACTTTTTCGTTTTCAAGCTATATTTTGCACGAAAATCTTGTTTTCACTGCCATTTTTAGAACATGTTCAAAATTAGCACTAAAAAAAAAAACCATTGTTCCAGTATACACACTTTTCATTTTTACACTGTTTTTTATGGTTTTTTGGCATTTTTTGGCCAGAGTTCCCGTTTTGAGTTTATAGTTCCCGTTTCAAAGTTTACATTATTATTGTTTTTTGTTTTGAAAATCATGGAAATTTTGACAATATTTTGACAAGTTTTAGTAGGGATTTTTATAAATCCAGTTTATAGTTGTTAAACTTCAAGAAGTTTTTGATAGTGCTAACTCTATTTCCAGCTTCAAAAACATGATTTAAACTCTCATTTGACAAGATTTGTTGAAATTTTTTTGACGGGAGCAATTCCTCTAGACCTGTCCAATGAAAAAAATATTAATAACTAATTAATTTTTTTCCTTTTTTCGAGATGACTTGGGAAACATTTCCGAACAAATACACATGAAAGCAAGTGGAAACGGTAAATGAACGAACCCTAATCTTAAAAGAATGGAAGAGAATTGAACTTATAACGAGATGTTTTAATGGGAGGAAATCAACTTAGCTCAACTAATTGAGCTAATCTTTCACAAGAAATTCTAACAAACAACTCAATTTGTTTTTAAACTTTGAAATCAAAACTCTCATTATAACTATTTTTTCATAAACCTTTTTCAGTGAGATGATGAATTGAGGTCAACACAGTGAGATGAATTGAGTTCAAAGAGAAAACAAGGAGAAGAAACACTTGAAGGCCTTTTCATTAATGGATTATTTAACATTTTTATAGTTATTTGGGAATATTTTAATATTGTTTGTAAAATATAAATAAAAAAATAATTAGGAACTATTTTACATTTTTATAGTTATTTGTGAATATTTTAATGTTATTTGTAAAATATAATTATTTAATTTTTCTTTTTCTGTATGGGAGAGGAACCCAATAATTCCTCTCACACAACTATTAGTAAACCCTTAACGCAATCAAGTTGTCTTTACTGCGACTTTTTGGATGCTTTTCTGGTGGGTCTTTCCGGTCTAGTTTATCCAAAATAAGGCAGAAATTTATTGACATCACAAGTTTGATGGGTAACCCTATATAAGAAAAGTGCCCTAGGGGTTTTTGAGAGTGTTAAATCCATATATACAATAAAAAAACCAATTTAAGTAACAAAAATTAAGATTTTACCTCAAAAGTTTCCGCCAAATTCCTACAAAAAGTCTAACTCCCTAACACAATTACTAGTAAACCTCTGGGGTCTATAAAAACTGGTCACAACCTGGAGGATTTGAATCTTCGATCTCTCCGTTTTCACAAATTCACCAATTGAACTTTTTAAAACTTATATGAATGAAAAAATTTCCACTTTTACTAAACACATATAAATAATAAAATTTAAACATATTCCATATTAATAAATAAATAATAAAGTTTAAATATATTCATAAATATTAAAATGGAAACTATTTATAATAACATAGAATCTTTATAATATGTTTTAAACGTGAAATTGGCTTGATTAATAATTTATTTTTTTAACTTATTTTTTTTGACTCAAGGAACATGACCAGAGACCCACAGGTGTTTTTAAAAAGTGAAAACTAACCCCTTATCACCATCTAGAGATAATTCCAATAACATATTTTTTTCTTGAATAGCAATAACTAATATCAAACCTACCTCTATTATTCCTACTCTATTAAACTAAATCTATTTTAAAAAATATAATCTTATAATAATATATAAAAAAAATTCTTATAATAATATATATAAAAAATTATTATTAGAAAACGGACAAGGAATTTATATTGCTATGAACATTAGAGTTTGAATTTCATACAAGAACTTTCGCGTTATGTTGCGAAAGTTTTCCAATATATGGTAAGTTATTCTAATAAACCTGTAATCCTATCAATTTCCCGGCCGAGCAACTACATTTGTGATTATAAGTGAAACATAGGCTTTTTTCCGGGATAAAAAAACGTGATTTTTTATATATTAAAAAGAGAGTAAACGCGATTTTTTATATATTAAAAAGAGAGTAAAGTACATATTTCGTTGATCTCCATACATAGTTTCTAAAGGCAAGGGCTAATCGGCTATTAAATGTCTGTTTAGGTACATAAGCCAGAGTCATTATTAAAAAATAAACAAGTCTGTGTTATCAAGCTATCGAGCTTGCAGCTAAACAAATATATAAGCCAGAGTCATTATTAAAAAATAAACAAGTCTGTGTTATCAAGCTATCGAGCTTGCAGCTAAACAAATATTTAATATCCTATGGCAAGCTCTTTAGCCCTTGTAAGCGCAGCTTCCAAAGAATCATTTATGTTTATTTGATTTATTATGAAAATATCTATTTATTTTGCAGTTATTTAAAGCTCCCTGCGCTGCGAGATCATAATTATTGTGTTGTGGAAATCTGTTACAACTACAACTTGATCTGCATTTAGATCCGCTTTCCGAACTATGTTATTTTCACCTCAGAAACAATGGCGTTGTCTGAGTAAATATCTTCGCGGCAACACAGGCACAGTGCTGTAACAGATTGGCATTCTGTAGACTGCCTGCAATTGTTTAACTCGTAGATTTTGAAAATATTTCAGAATCTAACCAACAATTTAACTTTATCTTAAAAATCAAGATCTACAATAAATATAAAGATGTCTATCCCAAATCCTCTCTATGTTTCTTTTTCCTTGACAAGGCCTTCTATGGAGCCAACGGCGGTTACCAGAGTTACAAGAAGAGCTACGAAGCTCAATGTTTGCAGAAGGTTCCACCTGAGTGTCCATTGTTGCACTTTTTTCTGTACAATGTACATCTCCACGGGAAAGTACACCACCAATGGCCGGAAGTTCAGAGCACCCAAAATTCCCACCACGTCATTGAATAATGGAAATAAAATGGCAATGCCAGTAGTTGACACCACAAATGCAGTTCTCCAACCCAGCTTGAGTAGATTGACATGGTAGAACCCCAAAAAGGGAACGCGTATGCCGATTCTCTTACTGATTAGCACACTGTCTGCCCATTTCTGAGAAATCCAACCTTCAATGGAATTGAAAATCGGTTGACATATCACCTGCAAGAGCTTCAGATATTAGGGCAATAGATTTATATGGGTGGCAGGAATGAATAGAGTTTCAGTCAAGCAGAGCTAAGAGAAATGGCGAGAAAATTCTTACTTGGTATGCTCCCACCAGGTGACCCACAATGCATGCATTGGCAAAGTCAATAAGCCAGTATGGCTCGTAGAATCCAAACCCTGTTAATAGGTTACCAGGTGCATTTTCCCCAAATGCTGCATAGCCCAGAAAACGACATAGCATATAGAATGATGCTGTTATCACTATAGAAATCAATGTTGCCTTTTACATGGTTCTGTTTTCTGCAGGTGGAGACTTCAAAGTGTCCTGCACAGTGATTTGTTGGAGAGGGACACAGAGTTATACTTGAAGCTTACTGCCTTCCAAAGGATTCGTATATATAAATCAAATGAGGACTTTTTTTTGTTAAGGAATAATTACATAATAATTACTGGGGTTTTTCATCATTAGGACAAATATGACGATGAACCTCATAATTTTTTTATAATTATTGAAAAGAAGTTTTCAATCATTATAAATTACAGAAATTTAATTTCACAAAACAATCAAATGAAAGTTAAATTTGAAGCAAGTCTGGATTTCAAGAACAAGTGGAGAAAATGGAAATGCAAATGCAATGTCACCCAGGGCTGGTAAGATCTTCCAAACTTTCTGGGCTCGAGTAAGAGATGGTTGTAGAGATTCCACCCAGGGTTCCCTTTATTTTTCCATTTTCCAACAGTTTTTGCAAGATTTGTCAACATGCTAGGGATGACATAAAACAAAGTAAATAAAACCAGGATTATGCAGGAGAATCATTTCAAATATTTGAAATTTCATAACCGCTGTAAGAGACCAAGAGGGCTAATGACTGTATATAATAGACTAGAGTAAGGTAATACAATACCAATTACTTTGGCAAGGCCCTGACCGATTCCTAATGTTGCATACGTAAAGGAAAGTTTCGTATTTGACACAAGATGACTTGCATAACTCCATAGAGGATCATAGAGGTAAGATCTGGGAAATGGCATGGAGAGTCATGTCCATTTTTGTGGTAACAATTAGATCGGCTGATTACTCTGCATTGTAATTCACACATAATAAGCTTTTCAGTCATTTTATATATAATATAAAACAATATAACTTTGAAATTTTATTTATAAATGCAGTGCATAGGCTTTTAATTTCATTTAATATTAAAACCCCAAGGGATTGTGAACACAAGGGAATAATATTAAACCCAAGGGATTAATATTATAAATATAAGGAATAATAAACTCAAAGGATTGATATTATAAATCCAAAGGATTGATATTATAAATTCAAATGAATAATAAACCAAAGGGATTAATATTAAAACCCCAAGGGATTGTGAACCCAAGGGAATAATATTAAACCCAAGGGACTAATATTATAAACGTAACGCAATAATAAACTTGGAGATCTATAATTGAATGCATAATTTATTATTCTAATTATATTCATCATCTATTTCAATTTATTCTTTTAATCTATTTCATACTTTGATTTTTTTTAGAATTGCATTTTAAAAATTATTATTTAACAAATATATTTCAAAGCTTACTCATTCACTAGTATTGATATCTATAATTTTTCAAATTAAATTTAATCTACTTTACATTTTAAGGATTTGATGTTCAACAAAGATAAATTTTAGAATTGTATTTCAATTGAAATATAATATTTTTCAAAAACGGATGTTTATTATTTATTAATTGATGTTTTGTCGTTATTTTCCACTTGACATTTTAAAATTTCTATATTTAATAAAAATAAGTTTTACAGTTACATTTCAAAATTTGTTGTTTAACAATGAACATGGATAATTTGATACATATCCACCTTTTTCTCATTAATTTTAATATACACTTCATATTTTAACATTTCTATCTTTAATAAAGACAAAATTAATATAATATTTCAAAATTTTATGTGTTATAATTACAATTTGGAATCCATATATTTAATTACATTTCAACGTTTATCGGACATCTATAATTGAATGCATAATTTATTCTTCTATTCATATTCATCATCTACTTCAATAAATTTTTTAATCTATTTCATATTTTGATTTTTTTTAATTGCATTTCAAATGTTATTATTTAACAAATATATTTCAAAGTTCACTGGTTCACCAGTATTGATGTCTATAATTTTTCAGACTATATTTAATCTATTTTACATTTTAAGAATTTAATGTTCAACAAAGATAAATTTTAGAATTACATTTCAATCTTTATTATATTTCATAAATAAATACTTAATAAATTATATTAATTGATGCCTTGTTGTTATTTTCCACTTAACATTTTAAAATGTCTATATTTAATGAAAATAAACTTTACAATTACATTTCAAAATTTGTTACTTCACAATGAATATGGATGATTTGATGCACATCCTTTTTTTATAATTAATTTTAAGATGCACTCCATATTTTAAAACTAAATTAATGTTTTATTTTTATTTTCCACTTGACATTTTAAAATTTCCATGTTTAATAAAGATAAGTTTTACAATTAAATTTCAAAATTTGTTGTTTCACAATGAACATGGATAATTAAAGATTAATTTTAAAATAGTTAGAAATGATCAACCTTTCTATGTTATTTTTAGCTTTTTTTAATAAATTAAAAATGGTGATAAAAATATATTTTAGAAGGTTACTTGAAATTAAAATAAATTTTAAAATAACAAGAAAAACATGGTTATAAGATAAAATTGAAAATAAATTAATATTTTTTTATTTAAAAATGTATAGATGTTATTTTATTTTTATTAAATTATTATCTAAATAAGATCGCTTATTCTTTAGAACAAATAATGAAGTACTTCACGAAATGGGATACATGCTCATCAACTCGGGTAAGATGAAAGCACTTGATGCCTTCTCTTTTGGTTCTTAAATCCCAATTGTTTTAAATGAAAATCTTCTCATGGAATGTTAAAGGGTTTAACAGCCAAACGAAACAATGATTGCTAAAAAGAAAATTGCAACAGGAAAAGCCAGATTTAGTTTTGGTTCAAGAAACTAAATGTCCAAGTAACATCATTCAGATAATTAATAGGAAATTAAGTAAAAGAATGGAACAGATGAACATAGACAACCAAGGATGGGAGGGGGGATTAGCAACATGGTGGAATCCTCATGTCCTCAGGGTATTGTCATCGGAAGCAACCAGATATTACTTAGCCTTAGAGTGTCAAGTAATAGGCAACTCAAACATTTATCTATGTATCAATGTTTATGGGCCTCAAAAATTCGATGAGAAACTCAGATTAATAAATTCGTTGTTACAACTGAAGCAGAGGTATCCTAAAGCGAAGGTTATCATAGGTGGGGATTTTAATATGATAACCTCGCTGTTAGAAAAAAAGGGAGGAATTAGAAAGTTAAATAAGGATTCTGAAGCTTTTGTGGAGTTCATAACATCAGCAAAGCTGGTTGATATCCAGCCCACAAATGGGGCGTTCACATGGAATAACAGGAGGGGTGGGGAAAGATAGATTCCTAATCTCTGAAAATATGTTACTGGAAGGTGTAACCGTGTCCTCTGATATTCTCCCCTGTGGAGGATCGGATCACTGGCCCATCTCTTTCACGACTACTATTCTAGGTACGCCTAGAAACAAACCATTTAGCTTTGAAAAATTTAGGCTAGATCATCCAGATTTCATTCAGCTTGTGGAACAATGGTGGCATGAACCATTGGAGCTCAAAGGCACTAAAATGTATAAGCTGCAAGGCAAATTAAAGCATGTAAAGCTTAGAATCAAAGAATGGAACACCAAGGTCTTCGGAAACATTTTCAAAGAAAAAGTTAAAATAGAAGAGCAACTAGAGAAAATACACAGTGAATGGATTCAAGGAAGTAGGAGTTCAGAAACCGTGGATCAGGAGAAAGTATTGATGCAACAATGGCAAGATAGGTGTCAACAGGAGGAAACGCTATGGCGACAGAAATCCGGAATTCACTGGCTTAAAGAAGGAGAACAAAACACCAAATTTTTTCATCGATCAGCGTTGGATTACAGAGGGGTCAATAATATCCTTAGCCTTAAAAATGAGCAAGGGGAGCGTATTGAGAATCATCAAAATATTGCTACCTTACTCATGGAGCACTTCAATAACATTGCCCAGGAACTAGATATAGACAGAACAGAGGCGATTGGGAACCTCATCAAATCTATCCCTACTTCCATTTCTAATGAACAAAATCAAGCTCTAAGTAGAGAGATCTCTATTGAAGAAGTGGAGGAGGCGGTCAAGGAAATGCCCAATGACAAAGCACCAGGACCTGATGGCTTCACCATAAATTTCTATAAAGCATGCTGGGATATAGTCAAATGGGAAGTTTGGGAAGTGGTGGAGGACTCTCGACGCTCAGCTTCGATTCTGAAAGCTTTGAACTCCACCTTCCTAGCTCTTATCCCCAAAGAAGAGGATGCCACAACCCCAGCCAAATTCCGTCCCATCGCCCTCTGCAACGTTCTATACAAAATTATCTCCAAGGTCATTGCCAACAGACTTAAGCCCATTCTTCCTGGTCTAATCTCCGAAGAACAATCTGGATTTGTGGAGGGGCGGCAAATCTTGGACAATATCCTGTTGGCTCAAGAGATGGTCCATTCTCTGCAATCCAGACAAAAAGCTGGGATGATGATGAAACTTGACCTATCGAAGGCATATGAGAAAGCAAGTTGGAACTACCTGGAAGCAATCCTTACAGCATTCAGTTTTGACAGCCATTAGATAAGATGGATTATGGCCCTGATCAAATCAACCAGATTCTCCATACTGGTTAACGGTGCCCCGGCCAACCAATTCACTCCTTCTCGAGGGCTCAGACAAGGAGACCCTCTGTCCCCTTTCCTTTTTGTCATTTTGATGGAAGGACTGAGTAGGCTCATTAGGCAGGCTAAGGAGGAAGGTGAAATCAAGGGCCTGCAACCATTTCCTTCCATTCCTGCTACCACTCATCAACAATTCGTGGACGACACGATGCTGCATGGATTGCCTACTGTTAAAGAGGTTCAAGGTTTCAAGAAAATCCTAAACCTGTTCAGCGACGCCTCAGGTATGGACATGAACTTATCAAAATCAACCATTTTCTTTTTCAATACTAATATTGCGGTTCAGAGAAACATATCACGCATTCTAGGTTTCCGTAGAGGCAATCTGCCCTTCAGATACTTAGGAGCCCCCCTCTCTGATAAATTATGGCAGAAGTCTCACTGGGAAAAACTGCTTGACAACCTGAAGAAAAGATGCCAGCACTAGACGCACAGGGCTCTCAATTTAGCAGGAAGATTAGTCTTGAATAAAGCTGTCCTCTAGGCTATCCCTCAATATATGCTCTCCATTATACCGGCCCCCAAGGAATCCTTCAACAAATTAGAACCATTCAGAGAAATTTCCTTTGGTCTAGCAACGCATAGAAAAGAAAATGGTAATTAGTGGCTTGGAACAAACTTTGTAAGCCAAAGCTCTTAGGAGGGTTAAACCTCGATCCCCTAACCATAAACAAAGCTTGTGGAGCTAAATTATGGTGGAAGTGGTTAAAGGAACCTAAGCTACTATGGGCTCGCCATTGGAAGGCGAAATACGCCCCCTCACGAAGCCACAAAGATTTGATTAGAATGCAGGAAAACCCTGAGGGCTCCCCAATTCGGAATCTGGCTAGGAAAAATAGAGACATCATTGAGGAAAATAGTTTTAGGGAAGTTTGTAATGGAGAAACAGCCCTCTTCTAGGAGTATGCGTGGCAACAACTTCCCAAATTGGAAAATCCAGAGTTTGAAGAATTACAAAGAAGAATACAAGAATAGGGGAGGCTTACGGTTAACCACTATTGGGCACAGGACAACAGTGACATAACATGGAGGAAATGGGCAAAAAGCGAGATAGAGAATATAGGAGTAGGGAACACGAATGTCAACAACCTGATCAACATATTAGATAGAAGGAAAATCAGGACAGCACAGGAAAGCGACAAGCTAAGATGGGGACACCATGGAGGGGGTAATTTTACCCTCAAAGAGGCTACATTTTACATTGAAAATGCATAACAGATAGATAAGAAAGCTTGGAGCAGTAAAGTATGGGACTCCCAAAGCTGGCCGAAGGTTAGGACCTTTCTATGGCTGTTAATGCAGAGGAAGACACTTACATGGGAGAATCTTTGGAAGAAAGGGTTCAGTGGCCCATCAAAGTGTCCGCTCTGCAACAGGGAAGAAGAAACCATGAATCATCTATTCAACAACTGTGACTTAGCTGATAATTTATGGAAATGGGTGGAAACAATCATGAAGCAAACAGACAGAAACAGAGACTCGATTCAGGACACCATTGAGAAATGGAGAGGAAATTTCTCGAGCCATCAAAAAGTAAATACCATCTGGAAATTATTGCCAGGTTTCATCACTTGGGCCCTTTGGAAAGAGAGAAATAGAAGAGTGTTTAGGGATGAAACCAGACATATTACCAACTCATATGAGACCATCAAGCAAAATATCAAGCAATTGGTAAGGGTAAAATGCAAAACTGTGTAGAACGACAAACCCATGGGTGAAGAATTATGAATTTTGAGGACTTTGACTTGGATAAAGAGGTTGATAGTCCGATAGGGAGGCAGCATCAGGAACTCAGACATCCATAAATTTCTGGAAGCGTCCTCCTCCCGGCTTCCTCAAGTTGAACTTCGATGGTGCATCGAGAGGTAACCCCAGTCTCGCTGGCATAGGAGGGGTCATCAGAAATAGTGATGGAGAAATTCTGCATATTTACAGTAGGGCTATGGGAGAAGGAACGAACAATGAAATGGAATTCACCGCATTGGAGCAGGGCCTCAAAATCTTGAGAAATCTCCAAGCGGGAGCCGCTGTGATCAAAGGTGATTCTCAGCTTGCCATCATAGCAGCTAAGAAAATGTATGCGGGAACGAAGCTGAACAAGGTAACGCATCACTGGAGATTAGCAAAGGTCACATAAAGCATTGCAGAGCAGTTGGGGTGGCTGAAAGGATTAGTGTTCCAAGTGGTATGTCGTAAAGCCAACACTGTAGCAGACCACTTGGTGAATGTCGGCATAGAACACCCCATCGTCATATGGGACAGCTGTTGGCAGGACGTCAATTGCCCGAGTTTAAAAGAGGATTGTACCCGGCTCTCAAGGCAGGATCTTTTGAATGAGAGTTAGCTGCGATTGGGAGGAGGATATCATTCGCATAACGGCATGTCAATAATCATAGTTAATGCCATGAAAGGAAATAAAGATCAACAGGGGAATGAAGGACAAAGTGGTCAGAAGCAATCAATGCTCAAGCGGGGGTCGGCAAATCAGCGGTTTCAAATGAACCACACAGAAAAGAGCCGCCAATCCAAAAATGGGCGAGGGGACACTTGGAAGGAAATGAAGATGCTCAGAACGGGAGATCGTAGAGAAGATCTGCGGGATCATCCACGGAATTCTAATCCATTAAACAACCATAATGACGACCGGACGGGACAAAGTCAGGGAAACCAGCTAGTGGGTTACGGAGCAATGATCATCATCATCCCTTTAAATCGATACTCTAGCATCAGAATGAGACTCAATTCTGCTAAAGGAGAGCAACAGAGAGGTTCTTCCAATTTCAATTTGCTAAGGATTAACTGCAGTGTTGGAAGCAGGATGGCGAGTGGAGGAAGTCGAAACACTTCGGCAAATAGAGAGCTGAAGCAAGCCCCATCGGCTTACGAGACTCGTACCTCCCAGAGGGAGAAAAGAAGAATCGAGGAGATCGAAGCTATGGTAAAAGAGGAAGAAGAGAAACTGGACCAACAGGATAAGGTTAAGGAAGTCGACTGGGTGGAAGATCCAGGCACGGTTACCACACAGGCAACGCAATTTGTAAGAACCCAGGCGGAAATGTGGAGATTGAAAACGATGCTAGCCAAAGCTCTCAGCATGCAAGGAGACTCGGCCAACCAACTGCAGCTGGCGCATCAGACTCTAGCTGCGGCCAATGAGGAGCATGTAGCCATTTTAGAAAGCTTGGAATTCAAGATGAGCAGCATGGAGTAGCAACTCGACACCCTATCAAAGAAATTCACGGTTTTACTCAGCATATTAAGGAATACCATCAATCAGGAAGGCCGGGCAACCGGGGAAACTTCGGGAGGGGCTAAGAATCCTAATTCCCTTTTAATTCCCGGACGAGAAGACCAGGCTAGGGCGTCTGAAGAGCAGGAGAAATCCAAAAATTACATTGTTTTGGATACCTACTGATTGTATGCAATCTGAAGGTGTTGCTTTTTGGGGCTCTTTTTCTGTGTTTTCTGGTCGGACTTATCCATGGCTGTTATGTTTTTTGTGGAAAAGGGTGTCTCTGTTTCTGCCCTGTTTTTAGTCTCTGGTCAATTTTGGTCAGTCTTTTGTAGGATCCCATCTCGTAGGGTTGCCCTGCGTGGTAGGCTCAGGGATCTTTGGGATGGGTTTAGGGATCAAATGGGCATAGTCAATGGCAAAATCTGCTAAGAAAGGTCTCTTACTGCTCCGGCAGTCTTTCTGTACAATATGTATATTCTTTTAATATAACAACGCTCATTTACACACAAAAAAAAAATCGCTTATTCTTTTATTTACCATAAATTAAATTACACTTTCATTTCTAGTAGAGTATATTTTGAAATTGATAAAATTATAGTAATATTTTTAATTTTTATTATAATGTTATTTTTACATAAAATGACTTGTAGCATTTCAAATTAAAATAACTTATTATTTTGTATATATAATATATATATATATATATATATATTAATAGGGTTTTTGTCACATACCCCGGTAACCTCGCCTGTAAAGTAGGGAGTTAGAAATTTTTTTTAATAAAATTACCCCACAAGTAAGTTATCCAATTCACAACTCCACAATTCTTTGTTAACCATTAGATATAATGTTTATTAGCACATCAACTAAATTGCAATAAAAGACAGTAAGTTGCATAACCATTAACCACCACTGTGGTAGTGTAATAACATAAATTCTCTCATGAATCCTTGCATCCATTTCATGATTTCCTTAAACATATTAATTTATGATGCAGGAGCATCTAGCTGACAGGGAAAAGACAAAAGTGAGGGAATATGGTTTTTGAAGAGGACAGAGAGATTAATTCATTAAGTGGAAAACATACTTGTTTTTTTTTTCCTTTTCTTTTATCAAGTTACTTAAATATTACTGTAATAAGTTGTAATTAGGAGTAGTAATAATTAGATTAGAGTCATTTTTTTCAAACAATTAAATTATTGTTGTAAAAAGGCATGAAAAGAAAATGTACTAGACAACGAGACAAAGTTCCGTATGGAAAATAACTGATGTAACTAATTGAACAAACTAATAGCAGTTAGAGCGGTTTGTAAACAGTGCTATTAAATAGTGAAACAAAGCACAATACAGGGGTTCGCACTGAGAGAGAAATATAAAAAGGAAAAATACAATTTTATGTGCACATATATCCTTACAACGTCCTATTCATCTCTAAAATATTTTTGTATTGAGTTACTGTGTGAATATTATTAATGCATGGTGTCAGAACTTAAATCGAAAAAGGGAGATATTCAAATGCAGAGGTTGTTAAATTCGGGGAAGGAGTAACAACGCCCATCTACAGGCGATTCCAACAGAATAACCAAACACACAACAAGAAATCATCTATACAAATTCCTATACACGAAATCGGAGTTTGCCATTACAGTGAAGAAGAACAACTACAGTAAATCCAGGTATGCGAATTTAAAAAGCATAACCAAAATTCAATCCCATATAGTTCATATAGTTCATATACAGTCATCAAAAAGTTATTGTCCATTTACATTTTGTGTAAAATCTTAAGAACGAACCAGTTCACGGACTTGGGAACCGTAACCATTACCAACATAAACCAAAACCCCATAAATTACCAAACCCACTCCTACGACTCAACAGAGACGCGATACGAAAACATAACTAAATACAGACAGTGGCTCGAGGCCAACAAGCATACCAAACCACATACTGAAAGACTCAGGGCAAACAAACCACAAGTAAACAGAATGATGCTACCTGGAATTCCCTTGGAATAGTCGAATGTCCAAGCACTGAAACCCTCGGTCGCTCCACCTGCAAGGGAAACCAACAAACGAGAGTCAAATTACAGTGGAAGCAAAATACAGGGATTAAAACAATTTTATTTTGAATAAGCAAATACTACACAGGGTTTCGCTTACCTAACAGAGAAGCCGTGACCACCGCAACCTCGGATTGTCTTCCTGCTCACAAGGAGCCGAAGACGTTAGAACCAGAAAGAAGAACAAATATAAAGATATAGCATAGAAGGAAAGCTTACCAGTCTAGTTGGCGGAGGAATCGATGGAGAACGCCACCATTAGTTTGCCGAGACCGTGCATGAGCCGAATTAGTGCTGAAGAACGAGACCGAGAACCACATTCTCGTCAACCAACACATAGAGGTAACAATAGTGAAAACCCAGGTGACAAATCGAGTAAAGGACGCAGAGAGGCAGAGACTCGTTAAAATCGACAACAGAAAACACAGGAACAGTCTAGACACAAGCAGAGAAACAAACCTTACCAAGTTTCAAGAGTTCAACAGATGAACCAGACACTTCCAAAACAAATTCCGAACAAATGGAGCTGTGAAGACCGCTGAGAGCATGCAACTCGAAAGACTCGGAGCAACAAAACCCCAGACCAGCTGAAAGAACCCACATCGAAACTTGCAGACTACCAGCTCGTATCTCAGAGAACTGGGTGGACGAGCTTCGAACAAATACGAAACCATCACAGAAAAAAATCACAGTGAAATCACAAGGGTTGCCAAGAGCTCACAGACTGAAGGACCGGAGAAAACAGAAAACCAAATGAACGTAAGGGTGGCGAAAACCCTATACCAAGGCGGGGTTTAGGATTCCAAGAAGAGATAGGTGTCCACTCAACACATAACCAATGTACCATTACTGTAGAACCTCTTAATTAAGCCAAGATTTAAAATCAAGTTTCATATATCCAAAATCCGGTGATTATAAATATCAATTGACGGTACAACATCAAGTGGGGAGAGGCGACGGCGGGACCATGTGGGCTGGCCCCATCAAGTGGTATCAGAGCAAGAAATTGAAAAAAAAATGGAAGTTCAAAGACGGGGACATGGAAGATGTGTGCACAGAGGAGCAGACAAGGGCTTGAGAGAAGAGTTGAGAGTCCTTACTGCTTGCTTAGAAGTAGTGGAGGCAGGAAGGAGAAGAGACCCAGAACTTGGGGATGATAGTGAGGAAGAAACAACAACTGCTACAGAAGGATCAGAGGAAGAAGCCCCAGAGATAAAACTGTTGAGATCAATACTGTTAGCTAGCAGCAAACCCAAACCTGAGATCACTAACTATGATGGAAGTCTATCCGCAGATGTTTTGTTGGATTGGGTAAGTGACTTAGATAAGTATTTTGAAAATGAAGAGATCAGTGAGGACAAAAGAGTTAGATTTGTTGCAACCAAGTTAAAAGGACACACTACTTTATGGTGGTATAGTGTCCAAGCGGACAGGAAGAGGATGAACAAGCTACCGATAAAGAAGTGGCCAAGAATGGTGGCAAAACTGAAGGGCATATTTCTGCCTAAAGACTATCAAGTTGAACTTTATCGACAAGTGAAGAATCTAAGTCAGAAAGGTATGAACGTAAAGGAATACACAGAGGAGTTTTATCGTGTAAATTTGTGAGCTAGTTATACTGATGATACTCCAGAGAAGACAGCGAGATATGTGAATGGCTTGAGGATGGAAATACTAGATGAGATCAGTATTCTCTCTCCACGAAATATAGAAGAAGCCTTTTAGAGCGTTGTAAAGGCTAAATAAAAAATTAACAGGAAACAGAACAATAGAAGAGGACGAGGAAATGGCAGAGGACGAGGACAGTCCTATGGCAGAGGAAGAACTGCTACTAACAGCAAGGAAGGCAGTAGCTCCAGAGCCTCAGGGACAACAGAGAAGGTAGATAGCACTAGAGGAGGTCAGCCATATTAGTGGGGAAGAGGAAATGGTCGTGGAAGAGGGACTAATGTCTAGTGCTACAGGTGCCATCAGTGGGGGCACAGATCCTTCGAATGCCCAAAAGCCGAGCACGTTGGCTAGAGGGGAGCATTTGTTGTGCAGCTTGAGGAAGCTAAAGCACAGCCCCGGGAAGTAGAAAATGTGGCAGAAACAGGAGAGGCATTAGTTTTAAACAAAGTGTTGTTGAAGCCAGCAAAGGAGATTGCTGAGCAAACCCAATGGAAGGCACTGTTCCGAAGAGTTTGCAAATCACATGGGAAGTGTTGTAAATTAATCATAGACAGCGGGAGTACAGATAACTTAGTTACCACTGAGATGGTGGAAAAGCTGGGATTAAAGCGGCTTAAACATCCCACACCTTACAAGGTGTCGTGGCTAGAGAAAGGCCACCAATTATTAGTTGATGAATAATGTGAGGTTGAATTTCACATTGGCAAATACCAAGACAAAGTTGTCTGTGATATTATGCCAATGGATGTATGCCATATACTGCTAGGGAGACCGTGGCAGTATGATCGGAAGGTGACACATGATGCGAAGACGAATTGTTACAAATTTGTGAAAGCTGGAGTCAAACATAGGCTTGTACCCATCAAGGAGGAGGATGCAGCAGAATCAAGTGGAACAAAAGCATTGTTAATCGGAGGAAAATAGTTTGTTAAGCAGATTGAAGAAAACGAGGTGAATTATGCGGTTGTAAGGAGGAAAAAAGTAGTGTCACTAAATACAGAAAAGTCAGAAATGCCTATAGAGATTCAAGAGCTGTTGGAAGAATTTAAGGACATTGTGGTCAACGATTTACCAGATAAGTTGCCTCCTAGGAGGAGCATTAGCCATCATATCGATTTCACACCTGGAGCAAGTCTACCGAACAAGGCAACATATAGAATGAGCCTAAAAGATAATGAAGAGATTTGTAAACAGGTGCAAGAGTTGCTGGATAAGGGACTAATGGGAGAAAGTTTGAGCCCTTGTGCGGTACCAACAGTAGTCGCACCTAAGAAGGGAGGAGAATGGCAGATGTGTATGGATTCACGAGCCATTAACAAAATCACTATTCGGTATAGATTTCCCCTACCCAGAATGGATGACATGATGGATTGTCTCAGTGGAGCAGCCTACTTTACGAAGATTGATCTGAAGAGTGGATATCATCATATCAGGATTACAGAGGGAGATGAATGGAAAACAGCCTTCAAAACCAATGAAGGGTTGTACGAGTGTCTAGTCATGCCGTTTGGTTTGAGTAACACTCATAGTACTTCTATGAGGTTGATGAATGAAATGTTAAAAGAATTTATTGGCAAGTTTGTGATAGTTTATCTTAACGATATTTTAATTTTTAGCAAAACGAAGGGAGAACACCTTCAACATGTTTGAAGAATGCTAGAGAAGTTACAACAGAACAAACTGCTGATAAACTTTAAAAAATGTACTTTCCTGTAGAAGGAACTGGTTTATTTGGGGTTTTTAGTCACAGAAAATGAATTGAAGATGGATCCAGAAAAGATCGCAACAATCATCAACTGGCCATCACCCAAAAGCTTGTTTGAGGTACGTAGCTTTCACGGATTGGCAAGTTTTTATCGGAAGTTTATTAGAAATTTCAATGAAATCTGTGCACCAATGCTAGACACCATCAAGAAGGCCAGTTGGCCTTTTTGTTGGACCAGTGCAGCAGAGGACATCTTTCAGCTTTTGAAGCGGAAGATTACGGAGAGACCAATCTTGAGACGACCCGAATTCAACAAACATTTTCAGGTTCGATGTGACGCAAGTGGGACAGCTATTGGCACTGTGCTCAGTCAGGAAGAGAGAACAGTGGAATTTTTTAGTGAGAAATTAAATGAAAGCAGGCAGAAATACTCCTCGTATGACAAAGAATTTTATGCCGTGGTCCAAGCTTTAAAGCATTGGAGACACTACCTGCTGGGCAACGAGTTTGTATTATTTTCTGATAATTCAGCGTTACAATATGTACTACAACAGCACAAATTAAACCATAAGCACGCCAAATGGGTAGAATACTTGCATAGTTTCACCTTCATGCTAAAGCACATTAGTGGGCAAGCCAATAAAGTGGCGGATGCCTTGAGCAGAAGAGCTTTGCTCTTATAGGAAAGCAGAATACAGGTGATGGGATTCGAACATCTAAAGGATTTGTACCAGGCTGACACAGACTTCAAAGAAGCCTTTGAAGCCTGCCAAAGTCCCGTGTTGAGTAATACAAGTCCATGGTTGGACTACAATTTGCAGGAAGGACTATTGTTCAGAGGTGGACAGTTATGTATCTCGCACTGTTCGATGAGAGAAAATATTGTACAGGAGAAACATAGTGGTGGTCTAGCCGGTTGTTTTGGCATAGACAAAACTACGGAGCAGCTCGGACACTTTTATTGCTGGCCCAAAATGCGCAGGGATATCCAACGATATGTGAACAGGTGTAAAGAATGCCAACTGGCGAAAGGACATAGTTAGAATACCGGACTTTACACGCCACTAACTATTCCGAGTAGGCCATGGGACTCAATCAGCATTGACTTTGTCTTGGGACTGCCTAGAACGCAGCGGGGGTATGACTCAGTGATGGTGGTGGTAGATAAATTTTCAAAAATGGCTCATTTTATTCCTTGCCGGAAAACTAGTGATGCCACGTATGTAGCTCACTTGTTTTTCATGGAAGTTGTTAAATTACATGGCCTACCCAATTCTATCGTTTCTGACAGGGATGTAAAATTCAGAGGACACTTTTGGCGCACCCTGTGGAAAAAGTTGGGCATGCAACTAAATTTCAGCTCTGCGTATCATCTGCAGACTGATGGGAAAACGGAAGTGGTGAATAGGAGTTTGGGAAATTTATTACGGAGTTTGACTGGGGAAAATTCACGGCTATGGGATCGTGCTCTCGCTCAGGCGGAATTTGCTTATAACGATTCGCCGAATCATAGCACCGGACATAGCCCGTTCCAAATCTTGTATGGCATGCATCCTCGGGGAATACATGAATTGTGAGATTTGGGAAAATTAGAACAGAGAAGCGCAGATGGAGAAGATTTTGCCGAAGCAAAGAGCGAACTACATGAACAAGTAAAATTAAAATTGTAGGACAGCGTACAGAAATACAAGCAGCAAACAGATTCAAGGCGAAGGGAAGTACAATTTAATGTCGGAGATGAGGTCCTCGCGCACTTGCACAAGGAACGATTTCCTAAGGGTACGTATAATAAATTAAAATTTAAAAAAATTGGTCCCTGCAAGATCTTGCATAAATTCTCAGCCAACGCCTATGAAATTCAGCTGCCACCTGATATAGGCATATCACTTATTTTTAATGTGGCGGATCTGTTCCCATATACTGCCCAAGCAGAGGAAGACAGTGTCGTACGGCCAGAACGGGATACCTAAGTTAGGGACAGTTATTGGATGAGGCATATGCCTTCGGCTCAATCCCATGAGATTGAAGGAATTCTCAGTACACAGGTAGCCAAGAAGACACGTAGGAAGGAATAACTGCGATATCTCGTCAAGTGGAGAGACCGTCCAATGGAGAACAGCTCATGGCTCGACGCGGCATAGATACGGAAGGCTGACTATTCGGTGGAGGATCTCATGGAATAGAGCCATGAATTTCTTTTACCTCGGAAGCCTGATGCAGGAGCATCTAGCTGACAGGGCAAAGAAAAAAGTGAGGGAATATGGTTTCTAAAGAGGATAGAGAGATTAATTCATTAAGTGGAAAACATACTTGTTTTCTTTTTTCCTTTCCTTTTATCAAGTTACTTAAAGATTACTGTAATAAGTTGTAATTAGGAGTAGTAATAATTAGATTAGAGTCATTGTTTTCAAACATTAAAATTACTGTTGTAAAAAGGCATGAAAAGAAAATGTACTAGACAACCAAACAAAGTTTCGTATGGAAAGTAACTAATGTAACTAATTGAACAAACTGAACAAACTAACAACAGTTAGAGTTGTTTGTAAACAGTGCTATTAAATAGTGAAACAAAGTACAATACAGGGGTTCAGACTGAGAGAGAAATATAAAAAGTAAAAATACAATTTTCTGTGCACATATATCCTTACAGCGTCCTATTCATCTCTAAAATATTTTTGTATTGAATTACTATGTAAATATTATCAATGCATGGTCATAGAACTTAAATCGAAAAAGGGAGATATTTGAATGCAGAGGTCGTTAAATTCGTGGAAGGAGTAACATCGCCCATTTACAGGCGACTCCAATAGAATAACCAAACACACAACAAGAAATCGTCTATACAAATTCCTATACACGAAATCAAAGTTTGCCATTACAGTGAAGAAGAACAACTACAGTAAATCTAGGTATGCGAATTTAAAAAGCATAACCAAAATTCAATTCCAGATAGTTCATATATAGTCATCAAAAAGATATTGTCCATTTACATTTTGTGTGTAAAATCTTAAGAACGAACCAGTTCATGGACTTGGGAACTATAAGCATTACCAACATAAACCAAAACCCCACAAATTCCCAAACCCTCTCCTACAACTCAACAGAGACGTGATACGACAAAAGAACTAAATAGAGACACTGGCTCGAGGCCAACAAGCATACCAAACCACACGCCGAAAGACTCAGGACAAACAAACCACAAGTAAACAGAACGATGCTACCCGGAATTCCCTCGGAATAGTCGAATGTCCAAGCACCGAAACCCTCGGTCGCTCCACCTGCAAGGGAAACCAATAAACGAGAGTCAAATTATAGTGGAAGCAAATACAGGGATTAAAACAATTTTATTTTAAATAAGAAAATACTACAGAGGGTTTTGCTTACCTAACAGACAAGCCGTGACCACCGCAACCTCGGATTGTCTTCCTGCTCACAAGGAGCCGAAGACGTTAGAACCAGAAAGAAGAAAAAATATAAAGATATAGCGTAGAAGGAAAGCTTACCAGTCCAGTTGGCGAAGGAATCGACGGAGAACGCCACCATTAGTTTGCCGTGACCGTGCATGAGCCGAATCAGTGCTTAAGAATGAGATCGAGAACCACATTCTCGTCAACCAACACACAGAGGTAACAATAGTGAAAACCCAGGTGACAAATCGAGTAAAGGACGCACAGAGGCAGAGACTCGTTAAAATCAAAAACAGAAAACACAAGGACAGTCTAGACACAAGCAGAGAAACAAACCTTACCAGGTTTCAACAGTTCAACAGACGAACGAGACACTTCCTAAACAAATTTCAAACAAATGGAGTTGTGAAGACCGCTGAGAGCATGCAGCTCGAAAGACTCGGAGCAACAAAACCCCGGACCAGCTAAAAGAACCCACATCGAAACTTGTAGACTACCAGCTCATATCTCAGAGAACCAGGTGGACGAGCTTCGAACAAATACGAAAGCATCACAAAAAAAAATCACAGTGAAATCACAAGGGTTGTCGAGAGCTGGCAGACTAAAGGACCGGAGAAAACACAAAACCCAATGAACGCAAGGGTGGGAAAAACCCTATACCAAGGCGGGGTTTAGGATTCCAAGAAGAGACAGGTGTCCACTCGACACATAACCAACTTACCATTACCGTAGAACCTCTTAATTAAGCCGAGATTGAAAATCAAGTTGCATATATCCAAAATCCGGTGATTATAAATATCAATTGACGATACAACATCAAGTGGGGAGAAGCGACGGCGGGACCACGTGGGATGGCCCCATCAATTTATCTCATACTTGGGCATGATGATTATGCTATAAAATAAAGAACCATCAACATCAAGGATTCATCATCACCAAACTAACACAAAAGGCAATCACACCATTGAACACCAATATACCTTGGAGACCCGGTAGGGTGAAAACCAGCAAATGTTTAATCTTATTATTAAATGCTCGTGAGGGTTTTCACCCGTCACTCAATGGCTTATAAGGGATTCCATCCCTTAACCATTATTATAAAATCATTACAATGAATTATCATTAAGTTGTCACATAACTAGCTAAAAGCTAATACATTTTCCATGAAAACTTTTTCTTACATACCGCCATATGCAGCATCCCTTGTGGCATGATTGATCTAGCAATGGAAAATCCTACAACTCGAACTCATCTGCATGGACCATTAATCCTTTTCTTACCACCATGTTAAACATCACTTTTTTTTGCACCAATCGCCATCGTTTCCTGTCAATGTTATCATTAACAAGATTTGGGAACAAGATTAGATACCATATTAATCAATCAATAATCAACCTCTAACAGAGATTTTTTAACATCTACTTGTAGGCATGAGTAAGCATGACATACTATTTAACTACTACATATACTCAAGTAAATATTGCTTTACCTTCATAATGTTTATTCACACTAATGCATAATTCTCTTTAAGAGATCTAACTCATTAGTTCTACTAACATGTATAGCACAACCATTGTATCTTCATACATGTAATAAACTTTTGTTTCTATGCTTAAGCACATATGTTCTTTTCACATAGTTATTTTTTGAGAACTCAACATAGCTTCTCTATCATACAAAGAACATAACTCCTATATCACATTGACTATTCTTTGTGCACACCACAACTTATCATAATAGCCCCTCTTTAATATATGTAACACATGTTCCCTTTACTAGAATACTACCATCATTTCATGTAACAAATCACATACTTCTTTCTTAAAGGAAGTCATTATAACCCCATTTCTTTATCTTCCTATAAGTAAGTTCCTCATGCTTTCTCTTTCAAGAAAATACTGGGAATACCCATCTTTATGCATAACAATCAAGAATCAATAACAAGGTTAACTTACCCTTTTTATGGACCAGACTAAAAGTCAACCCAACTCATCTAGCAAGTCAATCTTTTCAATAGATTAATATTTCCAAGAAAGTTAACTTAATACTTTCTCTACGTACACCCAAAATCATATTTCCAATGTCACAACAGCTACCCTTATGTGCATGCAACATGTGCTTCTTCCTAACACAATTACTTTTACTTCAATGCACATAATCTTTTCATGAAACAAGTATGGATTCTCAATATGATATGAACACTATTCATGTGTCTTTTAAGGAAAGAACCTATATTTTTGTTTCCAAGAAAACTCTCATAAAAGCCTTCATCTTCATACATGAAGTATGCACTCTTTTTCCGAAAATAAACTATGGAAATGAATATCTATGTGCCTAAAACCACATCATTAGCTATTTCTATCATGCATGTAATGCATAATCATTTCACAAGAAACTTAGAGATTAGTTAGTATCACAATGAAATAGCATATATCCCTTTTCAAGAAACCTTTATTAAATAAAAATACATATCTTAATTCAAGGAAACCTTGGCCACTTTCCACACTATGTCCTTAGGACATTTATATGCTTCACCTTCTTTTCTCAAGAAGATGTTTGGGCTATATTTAGCAAGGATTTTATTCGAAGAAAATGACAAGAGACAAGCATTTCTCACAGAAGACTTGCATGTAGTCTTTCTAAGAAGAACTACTTATTTTCTTTACCAAGAAAACATAATCAATCTTTAACTGCATGCATTAACATATTTTCTTTACCAAGAAACATATACAATAATTATCTTTTACTACATGCATTAAAATACTTTTCTTTACCAAGAAAACGTATAAAATATTCAATCTTTAACTGCATGAATTAACATGTTTTCTTTACCAAGAAAACATATAAAATAATCATTCTTTTGTTGTATGCATTCAAATACTTTCTCTACCAAGAAAACATATAAAATATTGAATCTTTTACTGCATGCACTAACATATTTTCTTAGCTTTTAAGTCCACTCGATTTTCACATTCTTCTTTGCATATTATTATGCATATATTATCTATATTTGGTAAGAAATCCTTCAATAAGATACCTGAATAAACATAACTATATTTTTCTTCAAAAAGGAAAGCAAGTTACTTATCTTTTCATGGCAGTCTCTTTGTCTCCATCACTTCTGTTCTGGAAGACGAACCCGCCAGAGACACTGCCTCGTGCTTCTATCTCTCGTCCAGCGGTCTATACATCATAGCAGTTAAATAATAATCTCCAAAGAGTTGCTAGCTCTCTATAATCACAAACTGGACGTTGGCTCCAACGCAAAACCTGTAAATCCACCTCGCAAATCGGCTTCCGTAGCTATTCCCTCTATGCTTTATTTAGCAGAAAAGCCTAGTCTCGTTACAAGCATGCTCCACCATCATTTCAGGTGATCCGGTAATCATACCGAATCAAAGGAAGTAGGGTAACTGGGAGGGAGACGAGATGCGGAGGGTTATGGCATCATTCTCTGATAGAGTTCACCGTCTATCCATATCCATATTTATTTCCCTCACTCAATTTCCTGAATATCAAGAATCAGTTTGCAACTGATTCGTAAGTTTTCAAATTACTCTTACTCAACTGATTAATTTTACACTTAGTTATTTTAGGGATGTTACAGTTTTGGATATACAGTTATCTTGGGTGTGGTTGTTTTGTTGATGTGAAGTCAATTTTGTGTGATATATTAAACATGTTGAAAATATGATCCACAAAACTTACACAATATATATATATATATATATATATATATATAATATATTAACTCCAATCTAACATATTTTAAATAAAAATTAATTACATTATTTTGATTCAAAAAACAATTTATATATCTTCTTTATTTTTTTTTTCTTTTGGTATTTATTAGTATTTATATTACTATGTTTATGTAATAATGTCTTTGTATTTATTTTTAAAAATTTTTAATATTATTTTACATAAATTATATTTTAAAATTGATCTAATTTTATATACAGTTTTAGTTTGTTAGAAATTATCTATATTATTATTTTGATCTTTAAACATTAATTTACATAAAAAGAATATGGAATGGAGAAATAACATAGTGCTCCAATAACCCCGATGCAATAGTATGTGGACTATTGGAAATCGCTATCGGCCATTCCAACACTCCAATGCTAGGCTTTTTCCATTCCGATCCGATAATGCGTAACAATGGCAGACCTGATAACCTTTTCACTCTCCTCTATAATTGTTCGGGTCTGGGTTGTCAAAATTCAGACTTCGGCGGTTCCAAAGATCCCTTCCACTCCACTTGTAGTTCTTGTGATGCGATAATGGTTCTTGCAATAATGATGCGATAAAATCCTTCCAAAAAGTTTCCATTACAATGGAATCAAGACTCTTACTTTACTAATCAAATCTCTTAGAAAGGGAATAAAAATATTTTCCACCGATTCTCATTACTATGTGATGGTTTTATTGCCCTGGGAGATCAGATAAATCATATTTAATTTCCTTTTAGCTAGATTAACATCATCCTATTTCATGGATTATATAATGAAGATTAACATCATTATGGAAGTATTCCTTTCATTTACAATTTACATTTTTCCAACACTATTTCACCAAAAAAATATTATAAATTCGTATATTATAAAATCAAAGTTTTAATAAGTTCGTTAGGTTTGTGCTAATTATTTGAACATAGTCTTGAAACAATTTTGTGAGGTATCAATATTGTTCTGGTAACCCACTTAACTGGTATCTGATGTGTTGCCGAGTTAATTTTGTGAGGTATCAATATTTTTATGGAATGGTCATTTGATGTGATATGCATGTTTGGGAAAGTAGAAATTCCGAGAAGCAAAATATTTCTTGATATCTATCATTTGAAACGTCGTTATTCAACTTTCAACCCGAATTTTCTTGCCGCTACATTATATAGCCAGGTGATAAAACACTTCTATTTCAATAGTCCTTTCTTTTATTTTCATTCTCTGCTGTTTCCATGAGATTATATTCACAACATAACCTTCGTAGATTTCTTTTTATATTTTGAAATATTGTGGAGTAAGTAATCCGATTGCTAGCCAGTGGGCCTTTAGTAACTAAACTCTGACTGCTACTATTATTAGAAAAATTCACTATTTAAATATTAGTGAATGTTATATATGTATACACGCCTGTGGTGACTCATAAGAGTAAAAAATATTAAAACACTAACAACCAAATACCTAAATATTTGAACAATAAACAACCAGATTCCCAACATAATGCATTCACATTGCACTGAAAAAGGAAAAGCATTTGCGGTGATTCATTATTCAAAAAGAAAAAAGAATAAACCAAATTCCTGGAGATCACCGGTTCACATTCAAGATTAGTGATTAATGTTGATTGTATGCTCAATGATATACAAAATCAGTGGAATATTAATTAAGATTTATTTTAAATACCGATTTAATATGAGTGGATAGGGATTTAATTTTTTTATATAAGATTTATATTATTTAAATATTTATATAGTTTAAATTTTTTTTATATTATTTTAAAATCAACTTATATTAATATAATTTATTAATGAGGGGTTGATATTAGGTCTCACGTCTAGAGAGGTGTGGGAAGTCATTTTTCGAGGAAAGATGGTGTCAATTAGGCTTGTATAGGTTGTAGCAGTTAGGTTTTGAAAACTCTGGGGCAGTGAGAGGGTAATTTACAATTTGCAAAAGAGGGGTTTGGTATTTTAGTAGAAATATTTTTTAATTTAGGGAAAATTAATTAAATTCAATTAATTAGTCCTTTAATTTAACTGTACGGTTTCAAATTTAGAGAGGTGTTTTGGTTTTTTTTCAAAATACTTGGAGATTTGTGGTTCATGCTTCAAATTGGTTTCAATGGTGACTGTAGAGGGTACAATGGCTTCAGCAGTGCACTAGACGCTTGAATGGGGCATTCGGAGCTTGTTCGGTAAGTAATTGGTGGTCAATTTCAATTACAGAGGCTCATGGTGGCGCGGGAAGACTTAGGCAGCATTCACAGTCTAAACAAGCGAAAAGAGTCGTAATGGGCTTCTTCGGCCTTTTAACCAGCGACTGTTAGAATTTGGCGCGGAATTCATAAATGAACAGTGAGTGGTTTTGGCTTTTGGTGGGGAGGCGGTTTCAGTGGCCATCGCACTGCGTTTGGGAGGCAGATCGTATTTCCTTAAGAGCACATGATTTTGCCTAGAGCTATCACGTAGCCGAAAAGGGCACGAGCAAAACTGCGAATGTCACGTGCTCTCGAGTTGGTAAAGGTCAGAGAGGGAATAAGCGCGATATGGATGCACGTTGTCAGATCTGGTGGTGAAAGATCGAACGATTGTTGTACGGTGAATCTACACTAAGGGAAATCAAGGTGAAGATGTGCGAGCCCCGAGGAATTTATTACAACTAACTGTAAGTAATATATGAATAAAGTGGGGGTTAAAAATATAATGAACGGGTTAATGGAGTGGGACCATGGTTTAATGTGGTGGGGTTTTTTTAACTCCACCAAGGGCAGTGGGTTAAAAGGGTTGTTAGAAAAATATGAATTTGAGGAATTAATTAAATAATGCGGGGTGGTCGGAGGGGGGAATAAAACCTTAGGATAAAGGGTTTTGTGGGTTTTTTAGGTAAAATAGAGAATTAATAAGGGGGAAGTTGATTTTTTCAACGGGGATTGGGTTTCACACTAAGGAAAAGGGGTTTGTGATAGGGGGATGACCTTTGGAGGGAAATTTGTTAGGGTAATGTGTGAAACCAAGGGGTAAGGATCAAAATTAAGGGAAAATGATATTTTCATAAGAAATGATGGGATAATAGGGAAATTAATAAGTATGTAGTGGGGGTGAAATGAAATGAGGGGAAGTTAATCAAATAAGCTTGTGAACATCTTTTCACTCTCATAAATGCTCTTGCACACTGAAACAAATGATTAAGCATGTTAAATTTGCTTATGTTTTAACAATCTTGTACATTTGCAACCTTTCTTCTACCTACTATTTACTTATCCTAACTTTTTTTCTTCATTTTAGTGGGTGCAGTTAAGCTAGTAGCCTATTTCTTTCCTTTTCTTTTGACAAACAAACTATCTAATTCTAACCTTATAACTTCCAATGGCTCAGATTAAACTTATGAGCACATTTTTATTTCTCTACCTAACTCTTGATCTGCCAAGGTTAAACAGTTTGGCTAGATCATTATTCTCTATCTATAAACATGAATTTTAAGGCATGAATTTGTCAAGATTAAGCTATTTGACTATCATGGGCTGTGGAATTTATGACAAGCTGCACACAACCATTATTTTGCACATAAAAGTAAAAGCAATGGCACTTGAATTTGCACATTTTCATGATCTGTTTTTGTTTGGGGTTCATATTTTTCATTTTTTGGATCTTTTCTTATTCTTTTTTTCATTTGATATTTCTTTTAGGACATACCCTCTTTACACTTTTTAATTTTTAATAAGGAAAACATTTTGCAGAAAGAAAAAGTATGTACAATATTACAAGACTAAGCATAACCAATTCAAAAGTATGGATCTACTATTATAGGACCCTAACAGACTCTAGAGGTTGATTTCCGATAATATCATCTTTCGATATATGAACTATTTTTCCATTAGCTAGGACCTAGGTAAACATGGATTAAAAAAAGGGGGACTACAAATTTAAGTAGCTTCTAGATATGAAATCCTTTGTAGTTTTATAGGCACGCACCTATAGATATTTCTCTAGATTTTATTGAAAATAAATTTCTTCTAGCATTCCATCTTACCTAATATCCTCCTCCAGAGTATTTTAACTCCAATTTCTAAATTCATGAGAGTGGAATCCTTAATTGCTATATTACTCAATCCTTAGGCACTTTAATGTTTTCTATTTTATTAAATGAATTTTCATTGTGTTTGAATTTCCCTTTGCCATATGAATTTTTTGATTTCTTGTGATACTTGCTACATTATTCCCACAGGTAATAATACGGTTGAGCACTAGAAGAATA
This sequence comes from Pinus taeda, assembly GCA_000404065.3. NCBI lineage: Eukaryota > Viridiplantae > Streptophyta > Pinopsida > Pinales > Pinaceae > Pinus > Pinus taeda. Next base: position 181,531 of record APFE030621858.1, read on the forward strand.
TAGTTTATGTAATCTAACCAATTTGATTAGAACTACTCCTCATGTTGAAACTAACCATTGAGTTTAGCATTGCTAAAAGTTAGATTTGATTTTTATAATGACATTATGCCATGCTTAGGCCATAGGACTACTAAATAAAATAAATGTTCCCCAATACTTGAACATGATCCAAATATCATGGAAATGTCATGAAGGAGGTGTGAACTTATATTCTATCCAAATATCTAACTTTTATGGTTGTTGATATTACAACCTAATGCACTTGTGAAGAGACTCGAGACTGATTTGAATCTCTTAGCTATAATTGTGGAATACCCCTTTAGTAGAAGGTTATCATCTACACAATAAGAATGATTCAATATTTTAAATCCGCTAATAATTTTTATTCCTAGGAGGTTTCCTCATATGATTTTTTCCTTTAGATTTTTTCTCAATGACTCAACCATAATATGTATAGAAGAGGTAACTAAGGAGATCCCTGTATCAACCACCCACTTCACCAAAAGAAAGTGGCGAGTCTCACATTTATCAAGGCAATAATCCATGGCCTACTAGTGCAAGAGGAAACCCATCTAATGAGAAAAGGGTGAAAAATAAAGTTAAAAAAGGCATCAAATAGAAAATGGTTTCATACCCCATTTAAGGAATTGGACATATGCCATGCCTTTTTTTCTCAACTATTAGAAATGGCATAATACACCATAATTATATTATGAAAAAAATATAGTGCATTTGCATGAAACCTCCCTAGTTTATATATATGATCTTTCATATTTCATATTTCATATTTCCCTAGTTCAGTCATATTCCAGTGATCACTATTGAAAATACATGTTGATGTCTCTATCTCACAATGCTTGAGTTGCACTTGGTGAAGTTGTTAATCGTGTCTCAATCCTACTTGACACACTTGATAAGGAAGATATGTATGATATGTTCTCTTAAGATGTTGACTGATGATCAGTTCAATTCTACTTAATTGTGTATGATGTTGGAGGTACTCTTTATTTACACATATGTTTTTGATGCATGTATATGCCACCTATGGTGTTGACGTTGAAGTTGATATTGTTACTTGTCGATTATGGCTCTTCTTATATATGGAGAGAGTGTGTTGACCTTAATGGCATGAGGTTAAGGGGATGAGTTGCTGACAAAGATTTATTGCACACTCTTATGCTTCTATTGCAGTTTCTTGGTGATGCTTGGAAGAATTGCATATTTGGTCAGATGTTTATGATATTGGAAAGGTTGATGCTACATTGTCTTATTTGCCTAATGATGTGTTCCTTCTTGGTGATGAGGATTCCCATGTTGTCATTATTATGTCAGTTTATGTTGTTGTTGTCAAATGATTATGTTGTAGATGCACATTTGGAGGATGATGGTTGCTGATGATTATGATGGTTTTTCTACAAAATATTTTTCATTGTTGAAATCATTATGGATGTGATGTATGTCTCTTGATGTAAAGGTCATGAAAAGACCCATGTTGTAATCATTTTAAAATTCAGTTATGTATGGCTATTGGAATCAAGTCATATCATCCCATTATTTTGGGACATTGATGTAAAAATTGGGTCCAATATGTAAACTCATTATGTTGGGTGATTGATGTAATCATGGGAGCATAGCGTCTTTGGTGAAATGAAAGGTCATATTTTTTTAGTCATAAATCCTTTAACTTTTATTATATATATTTATAAGGTCCAGCATATGATCAAGGGGAGCATGGTCAATATGAATATTTCATGATTCATATAAACAAATCAGACTTATAGTAATGAGAGCTACAAGGGAAGTACTTCATTCAAACTAGTTCAACCCTTTGCCCTTGATGTCAAAGGGGGAGAGAAGACTTGGTGTTTGTAGGTGTTTGCAAGTGGTTTCTAAAAACCAAAGTGGTTTCCATTAAGTCCAAAGGGGGGGATTGTTGGCATTACAACTAATGTGTTGGCCTTGATGGAAACTTGCTTTTCAAATATATCCTTAATGTCAACTTGGTTATAATATTATGAATATGGAACTAATTCAAATGAAAGTAGCGTACAAATATTTGAATATGAAATTGAAAGTAAATTGAATTAAAAAGACTGATTCACCACCTCCCCCCCCCTCCCCTCCACCCTCTCAATATTTTTCCTAACAAAATCTCATAGGAGTTGTCAAGCAATATTACATGGAACATGGAGAAATAAGAGTTAGACACTTCAAGAATGATAACTTGAACATAAGAGTTTGTATACCATCATTCATGCATGATTTTGAAACATATTGTGGCATTATTTTTAAATATGTCTTGATTATAACATAGCAAGATTTTAAAATTGAATAGTAAATCCATCAAGGACTAGACTAGTCAAAGGCCAATCCCCAAATTTCATTGATGATTTGTAACTCTTCAATTGCTTTTGTTAATTTATCATTTTCCTCATGGGAGAGGATAGAGGTAATGTGCTTTGATAAATAGGTTGTGATGATTAGATTGACCCTCATACTAAATATTGGTTTCTTTCTTGATTTCCTTAAAGATGTCTAATCTTGTTCCATCCTCTAAAGATATTTTCTTAATATTATTTTGTTGTCCCATTTTTCTTGTCTATGAAAGGAGTAGGTATTTTTATTTCTTGGTTTATTCCATAGACTATTGGATTTAAGCCTCCACATCTCTTTCAATTTTAGAACATTTTCAAACCCTCAAAATAACATGTTTTCAATTATCTAATTATTTCTACATGTTTCGTATTCTTCCATTTGGGATTGTAGAGATTGCAATAGGTATTTTAATTAGGGTTTGTTGGTTTTTGAAGGGATATTGAAATAATCTTCATATTCTTTGAGAGTCATTTTGACATCATTCAGTTTTTCCTCCCAATTGTATATCGGTGATACAACTACTCATTTTTCCACTCATCTATTATTATTGTCTATAGAGGATTGAACTTGAACGAAAGAGGTCCAATGTTTGGGAAATCTATATTCTGTATTGCAATCAATTTGACAACCTAAGGAATAATTTTAGAGGATGTGATAATATCTTGTAAAAGAAGTTCAATATGCATCTGTAATTGATTGATTTAGCCTATGGTATGACTAGAGAAAAGATTTTTATTTAACCACATATACTTCCCTTTCATGGAATTTGTATCCAACATGTCCGATAGAATATGCGATCTTCCATTATTCATAGAAGCCATCCCTGTATATGATTCCCCCTTGGATTTCCTTGTTACTTGAGGTCACATTAAAGTCCATTATTGAGGGTACTTTTATTCTATTATTGCTAATAAAGAGAACCAACAT
>APFE030621858.1:185131-200280 GCA_000404065.3 Pinus taeda
GATCCATTTAGAATATCATCTTCAATCAACTATTATACTTTCACATATTTTCCATTGAAACTTATAACTTTTACGGCTATTAGAGCCCCAAGTTTAGTCTCTTGGAGGAGGCTTATAGTATGATTTTTATTTTTTAATCAAATATCACATAGTTTCATCCATATACTAACTACCTAGACCTTGTAGTTCTAAGAATAAATACTCACTATTTCACTATTGGATTTTTGTTTTCCCCCATTCAATGGAGTAATGCCTCTTGTATTTTTAGTGCTTCCTATTATAGTTCATGGGGACCTCGCAATAATCGTCTATATACCGAGAAATGATGTCCTTAATACCTACCTCTTTTCTTTTGTCTTTCATTGGTTTCATTCCATCTCTTTTGGGTTGTTTTTCATCCATTTCCTCCTCCTCTTTTTCATCCTCTTCTAACTATTGATGGTATTTTTTCTTGGTTAAAATGACAACTAGGTATTGATAATTCTTTAGAATATATTCAATTTATTTCATCTCATTCAATATAGTGTCCTCATTAGAAATGGGAGACATAATTTTTTTTATATATTTCAAAGATGGGTGACTACATGAAAATGGTGTGGCAAGTGAAGGGAGAGAAATAAGAGCTAAGGTATCAAAAATATTAGATAAATGGACTCGATCTTCTTCATATATAGCTTCATATTTATTTGGTGGATAAATAGAGCTTCCTTATTTAATCAATCTAGATACATTTGGGTCTAATTTGAGGATAAATTGGATTGTATCTGAGCTAATGGAAATGCAAACTAAACCACACCTCCTATATATTTTGAAACAATATGAAAATATCCCACTGAGGTAAAGGGGCATGTTGTTGATATTGTGTCGAAGGACATATTAAGGATCATAGCTTTTTATTATTAATTATTTCCTTTATGGCTTTCCACTCCTCCCTTGTCTAGAACTAGTTAGATTGGCTAATGTTGTATTTTCATTCATTTGCAAACTTCCACATTCATGAAAAGTATTTCATTTAAAGTGAAGCTTCTTGTAATTTAGAGGATAAATATTCTTTGATTTTTTTAAGGATAGGAGTATTTCTTCTCAAAGTCCCTTTTTAAGGTCCACCTCTTAACATAATATTGCAAATGTAAACATACAATTCTTGGAATCTGAATTATGAATGTAATGTCCTATGTTACCTCCAATATTGAACATCATGTCTTCATTATAGTAGTGCAATGGAAAGTGTAATAATAGAACCCAAACTAGAAACCACAGTTCCAACAATTTGAGTGCATTCCTTTTGTGCGAAAGAAATATGGGATAGTTTTGAATGATATTTTATCCTCCTTGTCCTTGAAAATGATGCAAAGAAAACCCTAAGATAAAAGTGGTGGGTGAGTTTTCATTTGATTAGGACTTTCCAATTTCTCTAAACCCAAATTTCCATAGATATAGGGAATGGATAGATTCTAGTGAACTCATAAATTAATTCACATTTTGTGAGAGCCAAGGATATATACCTCAATGAGGAGGAAGGAAGAGAGACGTATAGAATATTTTCATGTTTCTTAACAAACATGGAGGGATGAACTTTGGGATCCTTAACTAAAGCACAAATTGGTGCTATAAATGCAAAAGCTTTGAGATCATGAGGGGGGATGCAAACTCCTCTATATTTAGGATGAGTAACAAGATTGCTTCAGGTATTTTAATTGGATTTATAAAAGTAATAGTAATAATAAATGGAAACAGTTTATGTATTGAAGAAGTTGAAAAATCAAAATGTCTATTCTTTAGAATAAACGTAGGCATTGTTTTTGGTTTGAAGAGTAGTTGTGAATTTTAGTAAGTATGAATATAATTATTTACCAAAACTAAGTAGATCAAGGGAGAATTTTAATCATCTACTAATGATAACATTGGATTTACTCTAATAATTCTATTAAAATAATGTATCCATGGTTGCCTCATATTACAAGAAAAGGTGAGGTTTAATCAAGAGAAATGGGTGCCACATTGAGGTACTTAAGTCATACATTGACAAGTTCCTAAAATCATTTCACCCACTAGGCTATCAAATATTTTGTAGCATGGATATGAGAAACAAGAATAGGAGGAGGATACCCATCACAAATAAATGTCATTTCATAACGCATTGTGAAGCCCCTAATAACCATCTACAAGAAGTGCATGGACAAGTAGCCAAAAAAATCAACCAAATATATTCTTTTGAAGTATAGGAGGCTTTGGTTGAGTCTTGATGCAAGTAGGCTATGTGAGAAAATATTGATTAGATGAAATGGATGCCATGGAATTTTGGCAACAATCTCCAATGTGTTGGAAATCTTTTGGCCTCAAATCCAAGGTAAGAAAGTATATATGCCAAGTGTTCAATGAAATGCTTTATGAACAAATGTTTGAAAGAATACATGCTCATCAAGCTTTATGTTACAAACCTATCATTGAAAACTTCCATGGGCTTGAAATTAGTAGAGAGAGATTCAATATCATGGTAAGATTCCATATTCTAGTCAAATCTATCCTTCAGAAGATAACAATTTTGTGGGTGATTGATACTATATATGTAGTAATTTAAATTAATTGCAAGTTAGAGTAGATAACGGATCTTTCTAGTATAACAACACCTTCTATATAAGGGTAAATGATCTGTAAATAGTAGGATTGAGGCATATCCATTCCATCAATGTAGATCATTGTGGAAGATTAAAATGTAATGTCTATGAAATATGAAGTCATCCTCAATTGAAAGTTTTAATTGAGTGCAATATGAGATTTTTACTTCTCTACTAGTATTTTTCAATGAGCATGAATGTGATCCATTTTGTATCTAGTTCTAAGGCTTGGTTTACTTCTTTTTTGTGTTAAGGCCAATGCCAAACAACAATTTCAAATGCAGTTTACAATTATATTATTCTAGCTAAAAAAAGAAATCTATCTCTTTAAATGTCAATCCCACATTGTATAGTCAACACATCTAATTTAGAAATCCATATACAAAAATATACTTTTATATGTTTGCAAATATGGGTGGCTACAAGTTAGCACCACATCATAATCACATAATACAACACTATGGCCTTTTGACTTGAAAAATCCAAGAGGATGGTTGTGCAATGGGAATCATGTTAGCATTAAACTAATAATTAATCAAATTAATGCAATATTCATGTTAACATTAAACTAATAATTAATCAATTTTAAGGCAATATTCATGTAAATTCATGTGCAAGTAACACACACAAAAGCACACCATAACAAAAGTAATTAACCACCTTAATAAAATCACATGAAAACTAAGTAAGTAATGGACAGCAAGGATTACTGTGGAAAATTGATTACAAAAGGGTGAACTATACATAGATTTAGTGTATTGTTCCTCACTGGTAGCAAATTTGTAGATGGCCACAACACAACAACAATATTCACTTAGTTTGAGATATAATCAATATCTTCTTCTCCTTTGATCATCAAGAAGATTTCTTTCTTGAGCTGACATCTATATTATTACCCTTCTTCATTTTTTTCTTATGTTCCATGCAATCCTCTTCTTCATCACAACTTTCTTTTTTAATGGGGTTGTCTTAGAAATCAAACCATAACAATGGTTCATTTCAACTTCCAAGGGTTTTTTGAACATGTTCTAAACTTTGTTGAAAAGAATTAAATCGCTATTACAAAGTTTTCAAAGACATTTTGATGAGTATCTAATTTGCATTAGTAAACAATTTAAGGACCTGCCTTAAATTCCTATTTATAGTGCTTACAATAATTCAACTATTATTTTGACACTACGACTACATGGAGGAACATTGGGGCCTAGGGTACCCACATATTCAAAGTTAGTTTCCTCCAAAGGATATGATATGATTCAATCCCTCTCCTCCCTACTATTATTAGTCCTTACATAAGGGAGAAATAAAAAGATTCCAACACTAAATATCTTTATCCAACAACCATTTGCTATATTTTTATGAAATATCTCCACTAAATTGTCATTTTGATGGGTTTTGACTTTACACATAAAAAATATAGTAGTGGATCTACTCAAATTGTATCAATTAATGTGAGTTATAGTTATTCCAAAACGTTCTTTATTATTCAATTTACTCATCACAGTCATTACCAAAATGTTCTTGAGGAGGAGCATGTTGGTTGGAGGAGTTGATAAAGCAAGAAAGAAATGAAGAATTGAATGGAAACCAAAAATAAATTACACAAGTAAAACACAATGTTTACGTGGTAAAACCTTGAGAGGGTGTCAAGGAAACATCCACGGGGCAAGGGATTAGATTTTCTATTAAATCAATAATGATTCTCCTTGATTACAATAGTTCGGGCATTCATCATTTTATAAGAGCCTCCTCCGTTACATAACTGTTGTTTTGCTATAAGACCAACTTGACAGTAAATACAACTTTTACACATATTTACACAATTAGTTGTCAAATTCCAACAAACTCCAACTTGACAACAATTTTCCTAATCCCTTGCCCATGCCCATTCATCATCTCTTCTTCAAGCCAAGAGAAGCTAAACACCATCACAGCTACTCTACTATAACTGGCTTCGTGAATATGTCTGCACAATTCTCCCCTGTATGGATCTTCTCGAGAGCTACTTTTCTACCATCGATCACATGTCTCATAAAATGATACCTTACATCAATGTGCTTGGTCTTGCTGTGATAAGCTGGATTTGTAGCTAGGTGAATAGCACTCTGACTGTCACATAGTACATTCACTTTCTCCTGCGTCCTTCCAATCTCATCAAGTAGACCCTTTAACCAGATTGCTTCTTTAATGGCATCTAAAGCATCTATATATTCTGCTTCGGTAGTGGACAATGCAATTGTTTCTTGAAGCTTTGACATCCAACTAATTGCTCCACCTACAAGAGTAAAGACATAACCTGTAGTAGATCTCCTTTTGTCTAAATGACCTGCATAATCAGCATCCACATATTCGAAGGTTGATCCTTCACTACCATTAAAGATGATGCAATGATCACTTGTGCCTCTTAAATATCGAAGCACCCATTTCACTGCTTGTCAATGTTCTTCACCTGGATTTTCCATGAACCTGTTGACAACTCCAACTGCATGTGAAATGTCAGGTCTTGTAGATAACATCGCATACATTAAGTTGCCTAGAACATTCACATATGGTACATCAGACATATACTGCTTTTCTTCGTCAGTTCTAGGACTCAAAACTGAAGAAAACTTTAAATGGGAAGCTAAAGGAACATTAACAAGTTTCACATTGTTCGTACAAAAAATTTCAAGTACTCTTTCCACATACTTCTACTGTGATAACCAAAGCTTACCATTTTTCCTATCTCTGTGTATCTCCATGCCCAATATATGTTTTGTTGCTCCAAGATCCTTCATATCAAACGCCCTATAGAGTTGAGCCTTTAACCTGTTGATCTCTTCGATGCTTTTTCTTGCAATAAGCATATCTTCAACATACGAAACTAATATAATGAATATGACACTGAAACTCTTGAATTATACACAATGATCATACTCACTTCTAGTAAAGTTCTGGCTCACCATGAAGGAGTCAAACTTCTTGTACCATTGTCTGGGAGACTGCTTCAGGCCATACAATGATTTCTTGAGTTTGCAAACTAATCTTTCGATGTAACCTTGTACAAAAGCTTCGGGTTGTTCCATATATATCTCTTCATCTAAATCACCATGTAAAAAGGTTTTTTTAACATCTAACTATTCTAAATCAAGGTTAAGTAATGCAGTTAGTGCCAACATAGTACGAATAGAAACAAGTTTTACAACTGGTGAAAAAAGGTCATGAAAGTCAATACCTTCAACCTGAGAGTACCCTTTTGCTACTAGTCTAGCCTTATACCTTTTGATACTTCCATCAACTTTCTGTTTCAATTTGAAGACCCATTTGCATCAAACAACACTTCTCCCTTCAGAAAGTTCTACAAGATCCTAGATATTGTTCTTGGCCAAGGAATCCATTTCTTCTTCCATAGTCGTTTTCCATTTATCGCTATCTATATCGTCCACTGCTTTCGGATAATAAGAAGGTTCCCCATCTTCAGTAATTAAAGAAAAAGATGAAGCATAATCTTCATACCTTTTGGGAGTTTTTCTTTCCCTTGTAGACCTTCTTAGAGTGACTGGTTGCTGAAGTGGTTTAGAAACTTCAACAACTTCCTTTGTATCTTCAACACCTTTTCCTCTAGAAGTCTCTTCTTCCTTTTGACTTTCAAAAAAAGGTCTAGCCTCTAACTGAATTTGTTGATTTGGTGATACATGTTCCTGTTTAATTCTTTCAACATTTGATTTTAAAAGAGAAGATTCATCAAATTTTACATCTCTGCTAATGAATATCTTTCGTGACGTAGGATCCCACAACCTGTATCCTTTCACCACATAGTCATACCCAACAAAGACATAACATTTCGATTTTGGATCTAATTTTGAACACTGATTTTTAGGAATAAGAGCATAGGCATCACAACCAAATATCCTTAAATGTGAATAATCAGAAGACTGACATGACCAAACTTCTTCAGGAATTTTACAATTAATTGCTTTTGAAGGTGATTTGTTAACTAAATAACAAGCATTGGATATTGCTTCTTCCCACAACTCCTTTTGTAGGTTATCATTGCTGATCATGCTCCTGGCTCTTTCCATAAGAGTCTGATTCATACGTTCAGCAACACCATTTTGTTGATGAGTATAAACAATAGTTTTGTGTCTAACATTCATTCATCCTTAAAATATTGTTCAAATTCTAGAGAAGTAAATTCACCACCATTGTCAGTTCTTAAACATTTAATTGATTTGCTTGTTCTTTTTTCTGTCATTGCTTTAAATTGTTTAAAGACATTGAATACATCAGCTTTCTTTTTCAACATAAAGACCCAAACTTTACAAGATAAATCATCAATAAACATAAAAAAATTATAAAGCACCTCCATATGATGTAATAGGAGATGGTCCCCACAGATCAGAATGAATATAGTCCAAAATTTCTTTACTATTATGACTTCCAGTTTTAAATCTCTATTTACATTGTTTTCCATACAAACAATGTTTACAGAAATCCAACTTCAAGGATTTCAAAATAGGAAGTACTTTATGTTTCATTAATACCTCAAGACCTTTCTTGCTCATGTGACCTAATCGTTGATGCCATAGGCGAGTACCTTCTTCTTCTTTCTTTGACACAATCATTGCTTCACTCACCTGAGTACATCCTTTGAGTCTGTAAAGATTTATGACCTTCTCTGCTTTTGTAAGAACTAGGGCGCCTTTAGAGACTTCCAACACTCCATTCTGACCTATAAACTTATAACCACCCAAATCCAACACTCCCAAAGAAATCCAATTTTCTTCAATTCAGGTACATGTCTAACACTAGTTAATGCTATACTTGTGTTATCATACATTTTAATCCTGATATTTCCCATCCCAATAGTCTGGCATGATACATTATTACCCATAAACACAGAACTACCATTTACATCTTCGTATGAAGCAAACCAATTTCTGTGTGGACACATATGATGAGAAGCACCAGAGTCTAATAGCCAACTTTCAAAATCCTGAGAGACATTAGATACAGGTAAAGTTTCATCTATCATACACAATTCTTCAGTAGATAAAACTTCGTCTATCATACCTGAATCAACCTGATTTGCTTCCTTCTTTCAGTAATCAAACTCTTTTCGTTTCCAATAGTCTTTCTTGAGGTGTCCAATTTTATTACAGTGCCAACATTTTGCCTTACACTTCTTTCCCTTTGATTTTGATCTCGAAGACCCCCTTGTTTATTCTCCTCTCTCCTTTGACCGTCCTCTAGCTATCATGGCTTCTGGTGCATCTGTTTCAGTAGTGGATTTCCTTCGAACTTCTTCAGACAAGAGAGCTCCCATAACTGATTCAAATTTCAAAGAATCAACAATGCTCAAACTAATTGAAGTTACGAAGTGGTCCCACAACTCAGGAAGAGAACACAACAAAGTTATAGCTTTGTCTTCCTCCTAAATTTTAACTTCCATATCTGATAATTGGCATATAAGTGTATTAAAAACATTTAAATGTTCTGCAACTTTTGTAGCCTCCTTCATCCGAAGACTGTACAATTTTCTTTACAAATAAAATCTATTGGTTAACGATTTTATTATATATAGTTTTTCTAGTTTTTCCCATAAACCTGCCACCATACTCTATTAAACAGTGTTGAAGAGAACTTCATCTGCCAGGCATAACCTGATGGTATTGAAAACTCAGGCATCCAAGTCCTCCTAATCTAAATCTATCATGCTAACAGGTTTGTTATTTTCCCCGTCTAATGCTTTGTGAAACCCTTGTTGCACCAGCAAATCTCTAGCTTTCAGTTTCCATGAAACAAAGTTGTTCTTGCCAGTGAATTTCTACACCTCAAACTTTGCAATCATCATCTTGACCATTTCTTTCCTCCTAGGATTTCAATCTTTCAACTAAAATATTCTGATTTTCCTTCTTCCAGCTAAGGTTTTAATTTTTTTTTTTTTTTTACACAAATAAAATTTTCTTTCTGATTTGATTTTCTACACAAAATATGATTCTGTTGCCCTTTTTTTTAACTCTTAATAAATTTCCAAAACTCTCTTAATTAATTTCTAGAATTTCTTTTCAAGATTCCTCCAAAGATTCTTTAAAAAAAAATTCTTGAAATTGCCCCAAAAACAAAGGAAATTTTTTCCAGAAACTTTAAACCCTATTTCCAAAAAAAAAAAATCAAGATTTCTCCACAAGATTCTTTAAAAAATTTCTTAAAATTTCCCCAAAAACTTTAAATCCTATTCCTTCTTCCTCTCAAATTCACCGGTGCTCAACAACGCTCAACAGAAATCATATTTCTGGTGAAAAAAAATTCTTGGAGAATATAATAATATATATATATATATATATATATATACTATATAAAGGCCTCTTCATGAAACAATGACTCTTTCTACCTTCATTAAACACAGGGTCCCTTCCTCTGACAACAGAGTCAGTCTTCTCTATTGTGGCATCAGACTCCTCTTCGACTATGGGTTTCTCTTCCTCCAACAGTGGCTTTTTCTCTGCTTTCTCTTAACGGTTCAACATAGAAGAAGAAGAAGAAGCAATTGCGCAGTCAGATGTGCCATTGTGCTTCAGCCGCTCCTCCTCACTCCTGCTAGCAGCCATGGCAGTGAAGCTTTGTTGTAGACAATTCTCTAATCTTCCCAGCTAATTACCCTTGCAAGCGCCCAAAACAAGCACCGATGTTCTTTTCGGTCTGCTAACATACCTGCATAGCCTCATAAGAATCCCGTTCAATATATAATCAATAGCATTGAACATTCTTCGCCATTTTTCCCCAAAAGCCAAAACACCAGTCCATTTTCAAAACCCTCGAATGTTAAATAATGTGATTTTATGCACAAGATAAGCCCTTTCTTTCAAAAGCAGAAACTTTATTGATGAAGGCTCGACGAATTCTCTATTAAACTGGCACGTTGTGCTCAGCTCCTTTCCTCTTCATTCTTCAACCGCTCATTTCAACAGTGACTCAACAGCTCTCAACTATTGCTTTGATACCAATTGTTGGTTGGAACAGTTGATAAAGCAAGAAAGAAATGAAAAACTGAATGAAAACCTAAAATAAATTACACAAGTAAAACACAATGTTCGCATGGTAAAACCTTGACAAGGTGTCAAGGAAACATCCACCGGGCAAGGGATTGGATTTTCTATTAAATCAATTATGATTCTCCTTGATTACAATAGTTTGGGCATTCATCATTTTATAAGAGCCTCCTCTGTTACATAACTGTTGTTTCGATATAAAATCAACTCGGCAGTAAATACAATGTTTACACATATTTACACAATTAGTTGTCAAATTCTTTATTACCCTCTTGTTACTTGAATTTGACCCATACCTCACAAATTCACCTCTTCATTTTTAACATTTAACCTTTTAAAAATATTGAGAATACTCTAAACACATACTTAAAGCCAAATATTAAGTAAGTAAAATTGAATTCTTTTATTTATGCTCAAATATATAGAAATTGAAATTACCATTAATAAAGATCTTTGAATTTTTGTAAAGACAGACCTTAACAAAAGTCTTCCCAACAAAATAATCAAAGTGAATTTCAATAAACTAAAAACTTAAATTAAGGAAATACAATATTTTATTATTAAATATGCTAACCTGAATTTTGTCTACAGGTGAGAGCTCCCGTGCTCTCACCCAAATATGACAGCATGTTACCTTCCTCATCCCAAAAAAATCATAACCATATGAACACCTACTCCAGGAGAATGACGTTGATTAAAATGCAAGTTTCACCCATATGAATTTAAAAAATGATATTAACACAAAACCGAAAAAATAAAACCCACCCTTAAATCAATTTTAGAAAAGGATATTAACATCAAAACCCAAAACATATTTAAAAATTAAAACAACCCTCGAGATATTATAAAGAAGCGATGAATATTCAGATTGGGCCTTTATGGATGAATGAAACTCCACCACGATGAGAAAATCTTACTAACTAATTATTTTATTTCCTTTTTCGGGTTGTGATTAATGGACTTGCGGAAACATTTCCGAGCAGATATATATGAAAGCAAGTGGAGGCGAGGAAATGAATGAACCCTAATCCTAAAGGATCGGAGGAGAATTGAACTTGTCACCTGACATGCGAGCAATTTAATTTAACTCAATTTATTGAGCTAATTTTTTACATTTAATTTTAACAAATAACTTAATTTGTTTTTAAATTTTGAAATCAAAACTCTCATTTATAACTATTTTTCATAAACTTTTTTCAGTGAGATGAATGGATTTCAACACAGTGAGATGAATTGAGTTCAAAAAGAAAAGGAGAAGAAATGGAAGACTTTTCATTAATGGATTATTTTACATTTTTATAGTTATTTGTGAATATTTTAATATTATTATAAAATATATTTATTTTTTTATTTTTATTTTAATTTTGTATTGACAGGAATTGAATAATTTATCTCACATTATTACAGTAAACTCTTTACACAACTACTAGATCTGGTAATCTTTTGACATAATTACTTGGGGTCTATAAAACTAAGTTAGAGGATTTGAACCTTGAATCTCTTAGTTTCACAATTTTTTAAACTTTATATGAATGAAAAAATTCTATTTTTACTAAACACATACTCCACTTCAACGGTATATTATTAAATAAATAATAAAATTTAAACATATTCCATGTTAATAAATAAATAATAAAGTTTAAATATATTCATAGATATTAAAATGGAAACTATTTATAATAACGGAGAATCTTATAATATGTTTTAAATGTGAATTTGCTTGATTAATAATTTAATTTTTTTTTAATTCATTTTTTTTGGACTCAAGGAAACATGTTAATAACCCGAGAACCACAGGTGTTTCTTAAAAGTGAAAGTCCGCCCTTTATTAACTATCTAGAAATAATTCCAAATAGCATAATTTTTATTCAATACCAATATTCAGTCAACCTACATCTGCAAATAATAACCGATAATAATTATTCTATTATATTAAATTAAATTCTATCTTAAAAATTTAATCTTATAATAATATATAAAAAAATTATTATAAAAAAAGTTTGGACAAGGAATTTATATTACTATAAACTTTAGCGTTTGAATTTTATACCAGAACTTTCACGTTATGTTGCAAAAGTCTTCCAATATATGGTGAGTTATTCTAATAAACCTGTAATCCTATCAATTTCCCAGCAGAGTAACTACATTTGTGATTATAAGTGGAACATAGCTTTTTTTCCAGGATAAAGAAACGCTATCTTTTATATATTAAAAAGAGAGTACAAGTACATATTTCGTTGACCAAAGAGAGTACAAGTACAAGTATATATTAAAAAGAGAGTACAAGTAGAATAAATATAAAGATGTCTATCCCAAATCCTCTCTATGTTTCTTTGTCCTTGAAAAGGCCTTCTATGGAGCCAACAGCGGTTACCAGAGTTACAAGAAGAGCTACGAAGCTCAATGTTTGCAGAAGGTTCCATCTGAGTGTCCATCGTTGCACTTTTTTCTGTACAATGTACATCTCCACGGGAAAGTACACCACCAATGGCCAGAAGTTCAGAGCACCCAAAATTCCCACCACGTCATTGAATAATGGAAATAAAATGGCAATGCCAGTAGTTGACACCACAAATGCAGTTCTCCAACCCAGCTTGAGTAGATTGACATGGTAGAACCCCAAAAAAGGAACGCGTATGCCGATTCTCTTACTGATTAGCACACTGTCTGCCCATTTATGAGAAATCCAACCTTCAATGAAATTGAAAATTGGTTGACACATCACCTGTGAGAGCTTCAGATATTAGGGAAATAGATTTATATGGGTGGCAGGAATTAATAGAATTTCAGTCAAGCAGAGCTTGTTGAAATTATAATTTCACTGCGTGGTCAGCAGTCAACGCACGGAGAAAACCACCCAGCTGCAAACCTAAACCGCCAGGAAGATATCGCACCATCTTTCGGCCTGAAGTGGTTTCCGGACATGGTGCTCCGATGCTGACAACTGGACAACCGTGACGTAAGCCTCAAGCACTTTTCGGAAGGTAACTTGTGGTCAACTCACCCCGCACGATATGCGTCCGATCAGCTCAAAGACTGTCCGCCGTTCGATCTCCAGGAAAGGTCTCCGCCGGTTATGTTCATCAAAGTACGTACGGGGCTTGTTAAAATTTAATGAGACGTGGACCATAACCCATACCTTATGTTAAATACATTGTCATGTTTTTGGTAATGTGTTAAATGTTTTACGGCGAGTTAATATTTAGTGGATACGGAAGTATGGGTCGAAACATAATGAAAGTTTTTTTATTATTCTTTTTTGTGTCATATGTTTTAAAAAAAAGGCGTTGACTCCATTTTGATATACATGAAACCACGGGGAGAAAAAGTTCAGTTCGCGGCAGCGATTGAAAAAAAACATACAGCTTGGGGTAAAAGAACAGAGTAAAATTTTGTATTGCAGGGGACGCACATATGTGCATGAATATTTTTGGATCTGTAATGTAAAAGGGGTTTTATGCAGCAGAGTAATTTTGTTTGTAATGTAAGAAGTAAAGATTGCACAGCAGTGCAGGAGGAGAAGTAAATGAAACTAGTGGATAGTTTTGTTGAAAACCATGGATTGTTTCACACAGGTGAAAAGGTAAATGTGTAACTCCCTGTAAGTTTTGTTTTCACACAGCAGTGAATGTAAATGAAATATTTACACACAGTGGTGTAAAATTTCATAGGAGGCAGAGTAAGTTTTGTGAAAATGTTTTGGTGAATCCCTCTGAGTGAAAGAGGATGAATATGTCTCAGTCTTTTGTTTAATGAATATAAATCATTTTATGGTGGTGAAATATTCTGTGCTCTGTAATTTTTTTTAAAAAGACTTCTCTGTGTAAAAGATCTTGGAGCAAAGGAAACAGAGCATTGCCTCTGTGTTTTATATTTTGAGGTTTTGGTATTTTCCCATCCCAAATAGAAGAAAAATCCCCAACAGTGGTATCAGAGCAGGCTTAGGCTCTTTGTAGGTGACAAAGAAGCTGAAAGGAAGGAGTCTTTTGGTTGCAGTAGTCAGTTGTTTTAAGACATACAGTCAAGAAGTTGAAGCATAGCTGAGGATGCAAGGAATGGCCAGCACAAGCACTGGTATGGGTATGTTTAACACCCAGCTCCCACAGTTCAATGGGAAGAACTGTGACTACTGAGCAATAACTATGAAAGCCCTGTTTGCCTCTCAAGATTTATGGGAAACAGTTGAAGATGGTTTTGATGAACCAACAGATGAAAATGGGTTTAATAGTCTAACTCCAGCAGAGAAGGATCTGCTGAAGAGCAATAGGAAGAAGGACTCAAAAGCCCGTGTGTTGTTGTATCTAGCAGTAGACCAGAGTGTGTTTCCACGGTTAGCAGCAGCTGAGACATCCAATGAAGCATGGGAGACCCTCAAGACAGCCTATCAAGGCATGGAGAAAGTGAAGACAGCAAAACTAAAGTTGCTGAGGAGAGATTTTGAGAATCTCAACATGAAGGAGTCAGACAACATTTACTCATTCTTCACACATGTAATTGGTCTTGTTACACAGATGAGGACTCATGGAGAAACCATTGAAGATAGGAGGATTGTGGAGAAAATACTGAGGGTCTTACCCTCAAAGTTTGATGCTATTGTCACCACCATTGAAGAGACCAAGGATCTCTCAAGCTTTTCAGTTGATGAGCTACATGCATCACTGATAACACATGAGCAGAGATTGAGTAGGAATCAGAACTCATCTCTAGAGCAAGCCTTCAAGACCCAGATGTCCTTTGGAAGAGGAAGAGGTCAAGGCAGAGGAAACAAGAGAGGAAAAGGCAGAAGCCAGAACAGAGGTGGAAGGAACAGTCCAGCAAATGCTCAAGGAAGAGGCAGCAACTCAAATCATAACCAAGGCCAAGGCAGCAACCAACAAAGAGAACAACATCATGCTCAAGGACAAAGGTATGAAAAATCCAATGTCCAATGCTATTATTGTAAAAAATATGGGCATTATGCCAGTGATTGTAGGAAGAAGCAGCATGATATGAGTAATAGACAAAATGCAAATGTTACTAGAGAGAACATCAGCCAAACTAATGTGTTGTTAGCTTGTAACATGGCTGAAACAAATAGTGAAGACATATGGTTTTTAGACTCAGGCTGTAGCAACCATATGACAGGAAATATAGCCCTCTTTTCTGCCCTAGATAAAAATATGAAATCAGAGGTCACACTAGGAACTGATAGCAAAGTGTCTGTTATGGGAAAAGGGGAGGTAAAAATATTTACAAAGCAAGGAGAAAGGAAAACCATAGCAGATGTGTATTATGTCCCCGGAATGAGATGTAACCTCTTGAGTATTGGACAGCTTGTTCAAAAGGGTTACAATGTTTATTTTGTGAATGATGTGTGTACCATCATGGATATACCACCCAGCAAACGATGCATTGCTAAAGTGAAGATGACAAGGAACAGGATGTTCCCTCTCAGGATCAGGGCAGATTTGAGGAACAAAAATGTAATTGCAGCAGTGACCCAAGAGGCTTTCCAAAGCGT